>CAUYTI010160031.1:0-87223 GCA_963575145.1 Galago senegalensis
GACCACAGGCGCCTGCCACAACGCCCGGCTATTTTTTGGTTGCAGCCGTCATTGTTGTTTGGCGGGTCCGGGCTGGGGATTCGAACCCGCCACCTTAGGTGTACGTGGCTGGCGCCTTAGCTGGTTGAGCTATAGGTGCCGAGCCAATTTTTTTTTTTTTTGAGATAGAGTCTCACTCTGTTGCCCAGGCTAGAGAGCCATGGCCTCAGCCTAGCTCACAGGATCCTTCAACTCCTGGGTTCAAGCAATCCTCCTGCTTCAGCCTCCCCAGTAGCTGGGATTACAATCACCCCCCGAAACACCCCACTATTTTTTTGGTGGAGAGGAGGTCTTGCTCTTGCTCAGGCTGGTCTTGGACTCTGAAGCTCAAGTGAGCCTCCCACTTTGGGCTCCCAGAGTGCAAGTATTACTGGCATGAGCCACCACACCTGGCCTGAAGCTCATTTTTTAAATACTTTGATCAGAGCTGCTTATTTCTCTCTTTCTGAAACCTTGAAAATTCTGGTGTTGGAAAGGAGTGCTCAGTTAGGAATCAGAAGTTGAGCGTTGCTGACTAGCTTTTGCTCTGTGAGGTTGCTTAACCTCTCTGAATCCTGATTACAAAATGTGGGGGCTTAGGTTAAAACTGAGATTTGTTAGAGTCCCCCTAATAATGCACTGTGTATCTTTGATTTTCCCGTGAACTCTATGGAACTGACCATGTCCAGGACTGGGGCAAAGAGATCGAGCTGTGAACGAGTGGCACCCTTCCTGTGGGGAATTGCTAGGTGGCAGGGCTGTTCCCAGGGAGGCAGAGGTGTTTGTGCAGCTTACGCTAGTGACCTGCTGTGTAGACTCCCTTGGCACTTGTCTGGGGCCTGGGAGGACCTGATGGGATGGATGGGGCAGTGGGTCTTCAGGTCCATGCCTTGTTTCCCTTGGATCCTCCTCTGTTTCTGCCTTCATCCATCTCAGCCTCCCCAGCTGGAGCCATGGGCATCCTGTCCTGTTCCCGAGCCAGTTCTGACCAAGGCAGGAAATGGACGTGGATCCTCGGCCTGCCACTGAGGGGAAGGAGGGGGCATGGAATCGGGTCTCATGTTTTCAATCAGTAACAATCATGGCTTGGTTAAACCTCAGAGGCGACTGTGGTAGCACCGCTCAAAGCTGATATTAAGTTCCTGTGACTCAGATGTGGGATTCAGGGGCTTAGGCACGGCTCACAGGCTCCTGGGTCCTTCCTCCTGCTCTCAAGGCGCCTTTTCTCAAATCCAAATGAGGATTGGGTGTGTCAGAGGCAGACTGGCTGCCTGGGCAATCCCTGACTCTCAGAATTTTCTAGTCACCCCCATCCCCCAGCGGAGTCTGCAGTGATTCCTAAATCCAGTCTGAACACAGTCTCATCTAGTATTGCAGACTCTGCCCCCTCTTCCTTGGGGCTCAGCTTGGGGCTGGGGGCCCCTGGGATGCTGCAGCCTTCCTCCAGCCTGCTAGGGGCAGGAGGGTGCTACTCCCTCCCCCAGACTTTGATGGTGTCTCCTCTTGTCCCCAGGCATCCATCAGCTGTCACCTGTAAGAGCCTGCAGAATGGCCTCCGAGGATGGAACCGCTAGCTCAGAGTCCCAACACACCTGGTTCCTGAAGCCTGCCTCTTCTGTGCCCTTAGAGAAGCAAGAGCAGACCAATACACACTTTTTGAAAGAATCTCTATGTTTGTGGCAGAAACATCCTGAGAGATGATTAGGAGACATAGGTCTCCCTAAAATCTTCTGGGAGACATTGACTGACCTGAAGTATAAGGTCTATCTGCTAAGTTAGAATGTTGCAAAAGGTAGTATAAGGAAGACTGTGCTGATTGGAGCTCTTGGTGAAAACAGAGACACCAGGGAGGGTATGGAATTTGTTAGGGAATCTGCACAGAGCCAGGAGGCGCTGATCCTAGACAACAGGTGTGGGCCTTAGGCAGAGGGGAGCAGGGTTTGCTGGATCTGAGTCTAGGAACAAGCAATGCCTGGGCTCAGATCCATTGCTCCTAAGTGCCAGCTGAAGTCACTGCACGCTGCAGGCTGCTTCTCTATATCCAGGGTCCACAGCCCTCCCTTCTTTGCCTGTGCCACTGGATCAGCAGCCTGCCGGGATGGGCACAGGTGCCTCCCCACTCCCAGCCCAGGTGTCTCCCCGTGCATAGCCCTACAGGCCCCCACGAGGCAGCATCCAAGGGCAGACCCCTAGCCCGTGTCTCCACTGCTCCCACAGCTGCCTGGCCTTGCTATGTTGCTCACTCAGGAAAAGGCTCACAGGGGAGGGAACCTCCAAAGCCCTCTGAGACAACTTCCAGGGGCTCCAGAAGGGAGACCTCAGCGCCACAAGGAAGAGTTTGGGAGTGAAGCCCATGTGAGCTGCTGACAATCTTGGGCCCCTTGAGCCTCCTCAGCCCCCTGGCCGTTGATGGGGCGACAGCGCCTGGTGGTGGTCGCCACCCCCTGGATTTCTGGGCCCTCTCCTCTGTCGTCCTCACCCTTCCTTTCAAGCTGCCTGCATAGCCCTACAGTCCCCCACAAAGGGACCCACCTCTCCCCAACCTCTTCCCTGTGCCCTACTCTGCCTGCCTGCACACAGCTTTCTTCCTACCCTTTACCTCATATATCCCCTTCCTTTTCTCTTCTGTTAGAACCCAGCTTTTGTCTTTGAGAGACTTGTGTCAGAGAACCATCCTGCAGGGAAGAGATTGATACACTAGCAATGAAGTGTCAATAGCTGATAAAGCATAATAAGTTGGCACTGTCCTGGGGTCAGCCTGAGCTACAGCAATATATTCCTTTAAACATTCCATTTGCCTCTCAAGGTCATCTATTCCACTCCAAGCCTCAACCACTACAGTTTTAAATGCTTGTGCCAGTCTCTACCCTGGGGACCCACTTGATTCCTCACTGTGCTGCCATCCAGAGGCACCGTGCTTCTATTGGGACAGAAGAAGAATGGGTGCAGGAGGTTTGGGTACCTTTGGATCTCCAGCCTGTCCTGTCCTACACGCTCCATAACTTGTGCTGGTCACAGTTACCTGTCTTTTTTTAGTCTCAGGGCAAGAGGTCGTCAAGCTTGGATATTTCATTCTGTAAAGTAGGTAACTAGCTACACAATGGAGTTCTGTCTCTTGGGCCTTCATCAACCTCACCCTTGCCTTAGCTTCTGCCATGTTCTGGCTTCTCACAGCTCATAATCCTGCTGCAGGGCATGGTGAGGCGTGTGGGTGGGGGGGAAGCACCCATACTCAGAAGACCAGGATGGGAGTCTCCCTCCCACCCCAAGAGGGCTCCAAGAGCCACTAAACACGGCCTGCTATCCAGGAACTGGAATTACCCTGTCCCTACCTCAGGTCCCTTTTTGCACTGAAGTTCTGTGGTTCCAATTCTCTTGCTTTTGTATGGCTGAGCAGGCTGGGATGCAGCTTCTGTCGGCACAGTCTGCAGCCTGCTACCTGGCACCCGTTACCTCCTACCCACTCTCAGGGATTTTAGGCTTTTGTTTTTGCTAGAGTAATATTTTTCTAGTGTTTATTTTTAAAGGTTCTCCATCTGTGGTGACCATCTCCCATTTGGAAAATTAACTGCTTACAGATGTTGCGTGTGGCACAGCGTTCTCCCAGGCAGTGTAACCACTGGGGTTTGGCTATCATTTCAAAAGGAAGAGGACGGAAGAAAAGCTGCATGTCTCTGATGTAGGTGGCAAAACTGCTTGATCTTCTATAAAATGCGATTTACTTTTAGAAACTGGAGGATGGAGAATTTCTAAAGGTTTGAGAGTCCCCGTGTTAGGAAGCTTGCGTTGAAATGTCCATGTGTGGTCATTCATGCATTTTGTGGAGGACGGGCGCTGGCTGCCTGGCTAGAAGTGAGCGAGCTCCTTCTGTGTGGTGCGCAGAGCATGGAACTCTGCCCTCCCACTTCCTTCCTCCTTCCTCAGCCCTGGGGTCAGCAGTTGCCAGTCAAAGCAGTGACTTCCCTTGGGGTCCAGGGTTTAGGTGAAGGGTGTTCCAGCCTTAGAGCAGAACCCAGCAGGTCTTTCCAATCCTGGGGTGCTGGCAGACCCACTGGCTCTTTACCCTCTGCCCTGCACCGTACCTTGACTCTCCTTTGTTTCTACCTTCCCTAGGAACTTGTGCATGTCTTCCTCAAGACCTTCATCCCCAGGCATCACTCTAGCATCCCTCCCACCCCACACACAGCTGTTCCAGGACTAAAAAGACATTTTGTGAGATCCCAAGGAACCTCATACAAAGCTCGCTTTTGTTTTTTTATTCACTGGCCCCCCCTGCCTCCTCAGCAGTTCCCAAATCCAGGCTCAACTAGGAAGGAGGAGTCACAGCCAGCTCCTTGTGTGGGTGCTGGTAGTGTGCTGTGTGCATGCGCACGGGGAGTGTGCAGCGGGTGCCGGTGGTGTACTGTGTGCTCTGCGCATGCGCACGGGGAGTGTGCAGCGGGTGCCGGTGGTGTGCTGTGTACATGCACATGGGGAGTGTGCAGCGGGTGCCGGTGGTGTGCTGTGTGCTGTGTACATGCACATGGGGAGTGTGCAGTGGGTGCCGGTGGTGTGCTGTGTACATGCACATGGGGAGTGTGCAGCGGGTGCCGGTGGTGTGCTGTGTGCTCTGCGCATGCGCACGGGGAGTGTGCAGTGGGTGCCGGTGGTGTGCTGTGTACATGCACGTGGGGAGTGTGCAGCGGGTGCCGGTGGTGTGCTGTGTGCATGCACGTGGGGAGTGTGCTGTGGGTGCTCGTGGTGTGCTGTGTGTGCCGGTGGTGTGCTGTGTGCATGCACGTGGGGAGTGTGCTGTGGGTGCTCGTGGTGTGCTGTGTGTGCCGGTGGTGTGCTGTGTGCATGCACGCGGGGATTGTGCAGTGTGTGCCGGTGGTGTGCTGTGTGCTGTGTGCACGGGGAGTGTGCAGTATTTGTGGCGCAAGGAACACAAAGGGAGCAGCTCCTCTCCCCAGCTGGGGCTTGTCCTGGGCCAGATATCTTTCTTAACCTGAATCTGAGACAGCTTCCTTTTTTCTACATTTCCATTTTCCTTCCTCAGTTTAATGATTTCTCTGGTCTTTGTTTCTCCCCACCAGCAGATTCTGACTGACTTTGCTCTGTGAGAGTGACCAAGGATAAATAAAAGTTTGAGCATCAGAAGACCTCAGAGATGGTCTCCACAGTTTAATGAATCAGACCACTTTACATATAAGAAGACTGTAGCCCGTTCTGTGCAGACCATGTGAACAGGAATTTCATGCCAACTCCCACATCAGTAGATTTAAATAGTATGTTAGGATTATTTTGTGTTTTTGGTAAGATTCTCTTATGCTATTCACTCTCGGCAGGCAGATATGGGGTTCAGAATGCAGAGATTAGAAGACAGAAATGCAAGGTAGATACAATTTCTTTTAAAGGAGGAAAATTAATGGGCAAAAAGTTGTGTTACTTATTCAAAATCCTGCATAATCAATATGGGAAGAATAAGTTGAGTGTATGGTAAATTTATGAGTTGGGATAGGATTTCCTCTTGGAACATGATAACTATTCAAAAAACAGCGTGCGCGAACAGCTGTTCAGTAGAAACATCAGTAAGTTGCACACTTAAACCTTTTTTTTTCACATACAGAACAAAGAGAAAAGTAATTTATTATTTTTTTGAGCAACAACATGAAAACTTATCAACCTTGTCCGTCATTTGGAGGAGCCATGCCTAGTGCTAGGTAGGGGCAGTGGAGGGAGAAAGAAGGAGATAGACAAAGCCGAAGGCCACTGATGGATGAGAGAGTGTGAATTAGGACTCCCTTTCAGTAACTGGGTGACTATGGGAAAAACTTTGCTGGAAATAATGCTCCTGGCTGTCTTTATTTAATGTTTCTTTCATCACAAAATAAATATCAAACAAAAGATCCCTTTCTAGGCTCTAGTCTGGGACAAAGACAAGAAATTGACAATTGCTTTCTTGTTGATCACACAGAGACGATCTTTTCTTACTGTGCAAGCATCCTCAAGACTTTGAAGGGTTCTTTTGGTTGAAAATTATTCTAACCATGATGGGGAAACTGGTCAGAGTAAACGGGGAAACTGGTCAGAGTAAACCTAGCTTCTAACGTTCCCCTTTGAAATGCCTTCAAAGATGACAGGACCCATGGTTTACGCCAGTGTGTAGCCTCTGTTTCATTTGGTCACCATCTGTTTTCTAGTTTATTTGTACTTGGTCCACATGATACCAGACAACTGGTTTGACTAGTTTTTGTTTCCCTACAGGGATATGACTGACCTATTTGGTGTCCTGTGGAGACAGATCCCAGCACTGGGGCCCAAGGCTTGCTGAAGCAACAAGGCTCCTTTTTCTTAGAGGCAAGTTTTAGTGCACATTTGAGGTGTTTTGATACGCGTATTGCAGACCTGGAGGTGTGTGTTTCTCAGTGGCTTCAGGATAGGGGTAGGAAACACAGCAGTAACCAAACCAACCTAGACTGGAGGCACTAGATCCTGGGATTTAGTGACAGGTCCCAGAAGGCCCATGGCTCAGAGGATGCTGCTGTAATCCATGGCAGCTCCGGAGTTTTGGGCGGCTGCTGCTCAGGACAGGGGTCGTGAGAGAAGCAGGTCCCAGGCCAGGTGAGCAGCAGGTGGTCTGAGCCAGCAGGAGCACCAGTCATCGGTGGAGCACATCAGAAATCTGTTGCCAGTTGACTTAAACACACAAATGTGCCATTTTATTTGCACAACACATTGATAGGCCACCCCACTAATCCTGAGCCCAGCTGCTGAGAGTTGCTTGGTTCTGGCTTTGGCAGTTGCTACAATTCTGAGATGAGTTGGCCCAATACATTTGCTGGTTACAAAGGATTTACTTTATTATGCAACTGTAAAATCCTTATTATATTCCTTCCTTCCTCCAACAAACTATTTGGTCTGGAAATTACTTGTGATAAATATCATGTCCTAAACCTAAAGAAAGAGGCCTAACGTTTTTATTAATGTAAAATAAGATTGTTCCTAAACATGTTTCCAGGAGCAGAATTAATAATGAAATGAATAGAGATGAAGTCTGTGCTAAGAGCCGAGTACTTTATGACTGTTATTGTTTTTATTAGCCCTAACAATGCTGTGAAGTAGGGATCACTATTCCTATTGTACAGAGGAGAAAATTAAAGTCAAGAAAGGATACATACACATAGCTTATAAGTGTGAGAGCAGGAATTCCAACCCAGATAGTGGGACACCAGGGTTCCAATTCTTTATCCCTGTGCTACATTGCTTCCAAGTATTAAAACAACAACAACAACAACAGCAGCAACAAAGTGTTGGTTTGAAGAGTTGTTGAACCATCAGCCTGTCTGGGGGTCAGTCTATACGTGTTGTTTGCTCTGGTTCCATTAGGCAGAAATGTCAGAGCAGAGCCTTGATACAGAGACAATATCTTTAATTATATCAAAGGGTGAATATTTTTCAGGCAAAGTAAGCAGGGCAGAGAGAGTCAGGCCAGAGAAATGGTGCACAGATAAGTTTTCCAGTGGATCCATTAGAGCCTCTGACTCCCGGGAGGGGTATCCTGAAAAATGCTGTGTTAGGGGGTAGAGGGACTGGGAAAGTGTTCTCTGGGGCAAGATAATAAAGAAATGCCTTTCTCTTCAAGGAGATGGGGCCAGGAACCAGGGCAGGAGGCTCCAGAGGGACTCCACTGTGATAAAGACACGGTAAGATGTCATTCAGGTGTGGCCCTTAGCAATGGCCTGGTGTGACCTGCAATCCCAAACTCTTGTTCTCTAACACTGTTCAGGTTCCAGCAAATGCTTCCCCATTTGTTCCCAGTGGTGTGTCCTTGACGTGAAAGGTGACTGATTCCCGTGTGAAGGTGTGTGGGCTGCGTTGCCATGGATATCAGAGGACGCTGATTTGAAGTGCAGGGAAGATTTTACTGGCTGAAATAATTAGGTAGAGAAAACAACTCTGATGAACTTTTGCTTTGTTTTGTTTTGTTTTGATTGGAGATGGAGTCTGACTCTGTTGCCCGGGCTGTGGTGTCAGCCTATCTCACAGTAACTCCAAACTCCTGGGTTCAAGCAATCCTCCTGCCTTAGCCTCCCAAGTAGTTGGGACTATGGGTACCTACCACCATGCCCAGCTAATTTTCTATTTTTCATAGACACAGGGTCTCACTCTTGCTCAGGTTGCTTTCAAACTCCGAAGCTCAAGGGATCCTCCCACCTCAGCCTTCCTGAGTGCTGGGATTACAGGTTTGAGCCACCCTGCCTGGACTCTGATGAACTTCTGAAAACATTTCATCTCTGATTACATAAATCTTACAGATAATGACCAAGTATATCCCAGAAGTGTGTTAAGTATCCATTTTCTTGTTTCTCTAACTTCTAATTCCTGAGATGTTCAGGAATCAGCTGCAATCCAGTGACTGAGAAAAGAAAGATTCCTCCAGTGGCTGAGGAGCATTTGCCATACTAAACAACTGACGTCACTCTCAAATTTGTATATATATCTCTAGATGTAATACGTGAGCCAATTCTTTATATTGGAGGGCAACCAAGTAGACTTTGCATGCTAGAATTGCAATGCTTTGTTGCAAAAGTTTTTTTGTTTCTTTTTCGGAGACAATCTCACTTTGTTGCAGAGGCTAGAATGCTGTGGTATCAGCCTAGCTCACAGCATCCTCAAATTCCTGGGTTCAAGCCATCTTCCTACCTCAGCCTTCTGAGTAGCTGTGATTGTAAGTGTCCACCCCAATATCTCACTGATTGTCCTGTTTTTTTTTAGTAGAGAAGAGGTCTCACTTTTGCTCAGGTTGGTCTTGAACTTCTGAGCTCCAGTGATCTTCCTGTCTTGGCCTCCCAGAATACTAGGATTATAGGTGTGAGCCATTGTGCCTGGCCACTTTATTGCAATTTCAGCTTTATTTTTATAAACAAGTTATATAGGATCAAATTAAATTTTCAGGAAATACAATTAAAATGTCACCGTTATTCAAAATTTCATATTCATTGATTATAATTTGTACCTGTCTGTTAATTCTAATGGATAATTTTGAATTTTAAATATTGTTAAACTGAAAATACATGTGAATAATTTTACTTTTAACATTTTACATATGACATGTAGTCAAATGAGACACATTTTAAATAGAATATTATTTTATTTTAATCCTTTTTATCATTGAGAAAGGATGTAAGATACAAATGTAAAATGTGAAAGCGAAGCCCGGAATCGGAAACTTAATCATCAGCGAGGTCACCTGCTTCCAACTTTAAACACTGGAGAAATAATAAAAATGGGTAGGATTTTGTTGGACTGTCCTGCAGAAAATTCTTACACAAGGCCTTACAAATTATTTATCTAATGAAGATTTAATAAGTTATCAAAACAATGAGAATATAAAGGGAATTATTCACCTCAGAGTCACAAATTCAGAAGCCACACACAGAGGCAACTCCTGCTTGCTTGGGAAATTAGATACATTTAAAATGGAATATTATTTTATTTTAATCCTTTTTATCATTAAGAATGGGTGTAAGATTGTGATAAGTCACAGGGGTGGAATTAGCCCAGTGAAAGGAGAGAGATGGCAATGAAAACTTGAGGCCGTCCCTGTGCTTGCAGGAGTCTGATTCTGGAACGTGGCTTGCCACATCCTTCTTAAGGCAGAAGCACGTTTCCCTGAAACATAGTTCCACCCAAAGAAAGGATTATGACTCTTAGATGAACATGGAGGAACATTTTACTTTACACCAAAATTTTTTAATTGTAGAAAGAAATGGTAGAAATTGGCTTTTATATGCTAAGTTCAAAGACAAACTATTTTGTGAGCTCTGTGCCAATGACACCAATCTTTTTTTCTTTTTTTGGAGACAGAGTCTCCCTTTGTCACCCTAGGTAGAGTGTCGTGGCATCATAGCTTATAGCAACCTCAAACTCCTAGGCTTAAGCGATCCTCTTGCCTCAGCCTCCCCAAGTAGCTAGGACTATAGGCACCTGCCACAATGCCCGGCTATTTTTAGAGACGAGGTCTTGCTCTTGCTCAGGCTGGTCTTGAACCCATGAGGCAATCCACCCTCCTTGGCCTCCCAGAGTGCTAGGATTACAAGCGTGAGCCACTGCACACAGCTATTACTAATCTTGAAGATCAGCTTTGGTTAGAAAAGGTATTATAGGCAGAAGAGGAAAGTCACTTGCCCAAATCACTCAGGTAACTGAGGAGAAAAAGGTGAGTAAGCAGCAAGCCGTGAATAGTAGTCAACAAAGACACGTAAACACCAATAAAGAACGTTGCTGTAACATTCTTAAAAAAAACGTGGTTTAACTGAGCAAACGGATGTTTTTCATGATATTAATAATACACTCTACAGAAAGCAATGGAACATTTTCTGGGTTTTGTATAAAAATGATTTAAAAATTTGCTGCTATGATGATCAAACATGAAAGACAGATTTAAAAAACCCAAAAAGGATCTCTATTGAGGATGGAGAATTAAAAAGAAATAGTTAAATTAGGGGATAATTAAATGATAAAAATAGTTATATAACATTAAAAAAAAACAAATATTACTCAGTTCTACTGGATTGTGGCAGAGGCAAAAAGTCTGTAGAAAGACTCACTTTTGTAGTACTCACTGGTAACCTATCACCAGAGGAAAATAAGGGACTTGAATTTTAATAAGTATTTTACTGGTTTTATTTATTTATTTATTTAGACAGAGTCTCACTATGTCACCCTTGGTAGAGTGCTGTGCTGTCACAGCTCACAGCAACCTCTAACTCTTGGGCTTAAGCCATTCTCTTGCCTCAGCCTCCCAAGTAGCTGGGACTACAGGTGCCCACACAACACCCAACTATTTTTTGGTTGGAGTTGTCATTGTTTATCAGGCCCTGGCTGGGTTCAAACCCGCCAGCCTCGGTGCATGTGGCCGGCACCATAGCCACGTGCTATTAATGCCAAATCTATTTTACTGGTTTTATACTTGTGAAAAATGAAACATGTTTCTGAACTGAAACCATAGCTTTAAATTTTAGCCATAGATTAGAAAGATTGTTGAGGTTAAACCTATGATTATGATACTAGCATGACTATTAAAGAAAAAGGTATACAATCCAGAAATTTGGCTGAAAATACAGAAGTATTCTTTTAACTGTAGTTTGAATTTTAACCAGGAGATGCATGGGTTCAGCTGTGCTGATAGCAATGGCATTCCTTGGAATAATTCAAAGGTTATGTACCTCTCCAAAGGTGGAGCGTCTTGATGAGACACTTACCACATCTGACCTTACAACACTCTTGGATATACAATGGAATTCCAGTAAGATGCTGTCGAAGTTATGAAACTAATTTATACCTTTTATATATAAGTTATAACCTAATAACAACCTAAGGATACGGGGAAGGGCGGAGGGAGAGGGGGAATGGGTGGAGGGTGGGGGATTGGAGGGATCACTTCTGAGGTTTATCTTACAAGGGTACAAGTGAATCTTTCTAAGAGCACAATGTGAACATTTTAAAATAATAACTAAGAAAATGACACGAAGGCTATGTTAACCAGTTTGATGGAAGTGTTTCAGATGGTGTGTGAAAACCCCACACTGTACCCCAGAAGTGCATTAACGTACATAGTTACCATTCAATAAAAAAAAGAAAAGAAAATTGACTTGCACAAGGCTGGACTTAAGGCTATATTCATTGCCTTTTTTAAAAGAATAGTCTTAAAATGCATGCTCCCCAGGATTCATGTCTTTGCATCACTCTGAACAGAGGAGTAGATAACAGTTGAGAATGCCATTTGTTTCCTATCCAAACCCAATGTAATAATTTATGAACATTTATTGAGTGCTTCATTCAAAGTCAATGAAGTAACCATATAGGCTTTTTCTATCAGTACACCTGCAAGCATACATGAAATACACACATCTACATCTACAGAAACAACCATCCCCAGGAAGATAAACCATTTGGGTAGATTCCTTTTCTGTGGATCTATTTTTAATGATCATGTATCCAGACATGAACTGTCCTTCAAGCTCTGGTGTTAAATCTTCATGTTTGCTAGATATTTTCATTCAGAATGTCCTATTACCTCAAAAAGAACGTGTAAAATGCAGTCCTTGACCTCCCTACCACATTTACTATTTTAGCAAATCTGTGTGCCATTCATCCTCTAATCCATCCGAAGTCCAAAGCTTTAAGTCACGTTTTGCCCTCCTTGCCATTACAATTTGCATTTCTTTAATGCTGTGATCTTATGGCACACTTGAACCTATAGTTAAACTTCTGTGGCACATTTAAATTATGTTGATCAAAAAAAAAAAAGAGTTAAAAAAAAAGAATATACTTTGTTGGGGTCCCTTCCTGGTCGCTATTTGTCAGGGCCCAGGCCTGGCCAGGTCTCCAGCCCCCGAGCTTACTTAGGTTTCGGACGTGGAACTCTAGGCTACCTAGCTGGGGAACAATGGCTCTGCGGTGCCTGAGGGCTATTTGCTGTAGCAGAAGGGAGAGAGAGAGACAGTATTTGAGGAAGAGAAGCAGTTTTAGTAAGAAGAATACATCTTAAAAAAAAAGAAGAAGAATTCATCTTAGCAGTCTTTCGTAGAGAGATGCCGTGCAGGCATTCTGCAGGCAGGAGAAGCGACAGAATCACAGTGAACGGGTCTGTGACAGAATGTGGGCTCCTGACTGCCTCCTCCTCCAGCCTCTTATAGACACACTCCCTTGGCTCAACACCACAGGTGTAGAGACTGCCAGTCACTGATGCTCTGTCTCATAAGCTCTCGTGTTTGTTAGGAGAGCCAAATCCCTCCCCATGCTCTTATCACCAAGGTGTTACTATACAGGTGTTTCTTATAACTCTCACTCCTTCTTGCCGTAACTATACAGGTTGCTACAGTAGAAATTTTGAACTTCTTTTGAAAATAATTATATATATATTATATGTTTTTGGCCAGGGCTGGGTTTGAACCCACCACCTCTGGCATATGGGGCTGGTGCCCTACTCCTTTGAGCCACAGGCACCGCCCTTAATTAATAATTTTTAAAGATTTTCATGGCACACCTAAGATCCTCTCACGGCATGCCAGTGTGCTGTAGTACCCTGGATGAAAATCACTACCTTAATGACTAATTATATCGAACACCTTTCCATGTGCTAATTGGGTAAAGTGCTCAAATATTTTGCCCATTTTCTTATTTGGCTGGGTTGTATGTTTTCTTGAATTTCAAAAGTTTTTACATATTCCCAATACAAGCCTTTTACCAAATAGATGGGTTGTAAATACATTCTCTCATTTTGTGACTTGTCCTTTGATTCACTTAGCAATATCTGTTCAACAGCAGTTTTAAATTTTATGAAGTTATTTTATCTTTTTATTTCCTTTCTAGAGCACATTTTTGTTGTCATAGCTAAGAAATCTTTGCTTAACTCAAGGTCACAGGATTTTTAAAATGTTTTCTTCTAGAAGTTCTATAATTTTATATTTAGGTTTACAATCCATTTTGACTTAATTTTTGCAAATGGTACAAGGTAGAGATATAAGTTGTAGTTTTTTTCCCCCGGCATGTGGGAATCCAAAACCATTTGTTAAAAAACCATCTTTTCTTCATTCACTAGCCTCAAACCTTACAGAAGAAGCAGTTGTCCATACATATGTGGTTCTATTTCTCGATTGTCTACAATGGGTCATTATTCTATTTGTTATTTTTTTTGTCAATGTTGTACATTGGTGGTTGCTACTTTATAATCAGTCTTGAAATCAGGTATGTTTAAATGCCTCAACTTTGTTCTTTTTCAAAGCTGTTTAGCTATTCAGTTTCTTTCATTTTCATACAAATTTTAGGATCAACATGTCAATTTCTAAGAAGAAACAGTAGTTTCTGGGATTTTGATTAGGATTGCATCTATAGATCAATCTAGGAGGAAAAAAATCTGCTTTCTTCTTCTTTCTCCTTATCCCTCTCCTCCTCCTCTTTTTCTTCTTCCTCGTCCTCCTCCTTCTTCTCCTTCTCCTTTATTGAAACAGAATCTCACTCTGTTGCCCAGGCTAGAGTGCCATGACATCAACCTAGCTCACAGCAACCTCAAACTCCTGAGCTCAAGCAATCCTCCTGCCTCAGCCTCCAGAGTAGATGGCAGTACGGGATGCTGCCACAGTGCCTGGCTAGTTTCTCTAATTTTTGTTTTAGTAGAGATGGGGCCTTCCTCTTGCCCAGTCTGGTCTCAAACTCCTGAGCTCAAATGATCCTCCCACCTCAACCTCCCAGAGTGCTGGAATTATAGGTGTGAGCCACTGTGCCACTGTGCCAGCCTCTGCTGTTTTATTTTGTTCCTTGCTACATGTGTCTTTTTTTTTTTCCTCCAGCTCCTTTTAAGATTTTCTCTTTGTTCATGGTTTTAAGTAATTCAATTATCCTGTACTGTTACCAGCCACTGTCCACCTGCTGGTCAGGCCCTGGCAAGGCCAGGTGAGACTATGTGAAAACACCCGAGGACTGTTTATTTGCTTTGAAGTCCCACTGCATAGATAAGCTGGGGAACTGGATTGCATGCCATCAGCCCAAGGGGCCCAGGGCACTATACTCTATGTTCTCAGTGAAGTGCTAATTGGCCACAAATTTAGTTTGATTAAATCCCATGAAGATACAGTCACCTTGAAAGCAAGAGATATTTTGACTTTGTAACCTCCTGGGGGGGAGAACTTGTTTGATGTATAGCATGCTAATTAACGATAGTGCTGATGTAAGTATTTTGTACTGTAAAGGATAAAAATACTAAGAAGAAATTAGAAAGCAGAGCAGTTCTTTGGGGAGATATCCCTGCTGCTCTCCGGAATCATTGGCCTTTCTGTAAATAAAGGTGAAACTGTTGATCTCTCATTGCTTCTCCTTTGATTGACTTGGGTGACTCCTTGGTCCAGCAACAGTACCTTAGCGTAGTTTTTTCAAGTTTCTTAGGCTCAAAGTTCATTGGTCTTCCTGGATCTGTGACTTTAAGTTTTGATCCAATTTATAAAGTTTTTGGCTATCATTTCTTATATATATGTATACACACACACGCACACATATATATACATACATACATATAGCGTGGCCATAAAATTTTAAATTGCACATGAACTTCATGGTCATCCTGTATATATATATTTTTTCTTTCTTTCCTACTACCTCTCCCTTCCTTTGGGGACTTCATTTACGTGTATATCAGGCTACCTGGTGTTCTCTGTGTGTTTTACTTAAGATTGTTTCTATCGTCATGACTTCTTAAAGTTCACTAGTCTTTTGTTCTGCCTTGTCTAATTTTCCACTGATCCCATCCAGGGTATGTTTCATTTTCAATATTGTAGTCTTCATCTCTTTACTTTAAATATGTCTTGTTCATAGTCTCCATGTCTCTTCTTAGATGCTCAATCTTTTATTGATCTTCTTGAACATATGGAGTACCACCATAATAACTGGATTAACGTTCTTGTGCACTTATTCTATCATAGGAGGCATTTGTGAGTCTATTTCTTTGGAATGTTTTTTCTCCTCATTATAGCTCATGTTTTCCTTCTCTTTTGCATGTCTGGTAATATTTGATTGGTTGTCAAATGTTGAGAATTTACTTTGTTGAGTCCTGGACATTTTTTATATTCTTATATTTTTAAGAATAACCAGTTAAGTTATTTGGAAACAATTTGATTCTTCTAAGCCTTGCTTAAAAGAAGCAAGTTTGTTAGCAAGATATATTAGAGGTGCCTCTATTCTATTTCTAATTTTGTTCCGTGAAGGTTGACCCCTCTGAGTAATCTCCCTGAGAGCCTATGAATTATGAGGATGTTCTAATCTGGCCTTTGGGAATGTAAACTATTCCTGCCCTTGGTGGGCTACAGGGATTTTTCCTTCTGATCCTTTTGATAGTTCTTTCTCCAGGCTTGTGTAGATTCTTCACTCACGTTTGTTGATTAGTACCTAGCTGAAGACCTGAGGGGACCTCTGTAGACTTCTGGAATTCTCTCTCTTTTCTCGTACTCTTCCCCATAAGTTCTTGCTACCTTGGACTTGCAACTTAGTGTCCTCACTCAGGGAGACTGCTGGGTCCTCCTGCACCTGCTCCCTGGAAAGTCCATCCAGCAGTAGAGGGAACCATCCTAGTGCTGCTGTGTGTTTCCCTCTTCTGTTCAGACTGCTGTCGGGCCTGATTCTCCATATTGGAAACCATTGTCTCATGTATTCTGTGTTTTCTCAGTCGTTTCAGGCAGGAGTACATTATCTAATTTCTGTTCCTCCATCTTGGTCAGAAGCAGAAATTGCCGTGACCTTTTAAACCTCCTATGTCAATCTTTGTACAACTCACTTAACTTGCCATGTGATGCCTTCTGCCACTGGAACAATTGACTATTGCAATTTTGTGTAACTACTCTTCTTATCCTCAGGCTCTGCTCCTTGAGATTCACTCTCTTGTGACAGTAAGGTCATGGTTTTATACATCATGGCTTTTTACATCATGGCTTTTTTCAAAGCCAGCAAAGGATCCCCTTTGTCCACAGGATGCAATTCAAATTCCTAGTCTGACACGCAAGACCCTCTACAATCTCTCCTCCATTTCTCTCTTCACATTTATGTTTTAGTTCAGCCGGGATGAATCAGCAGGGGTTATGAACATGACTCACACACCACAGCCTCATTGCTTTATGTTTATTTACCTCAAGAGAAACCCTCTCCTTTGTGCCTATTCAAATCCTACCCATTTTTGATAATAAACTTGTGTCTTACTTCCTGTATAGATCCTTTAAGACTGTAGTTCACAAAGCTTCTGTGATTTTTTGCTTTTATTGCCCCAATTACCATTTTATCCACCAATTATCTTCATTTTATTCCTAAAAATTAAGTTTTCATAGGCAAGACTTATTTTCCTCACTAGATGACATTTCTCTTGGCTTGAAAAGATTGTCTCATACATCAACGTCCACGGCTGATGGCTGTGCTGTGTGTTTTGTGAAGCTCACTCAATATTTCCCAGGCATTTTCTATCCTGTTCCTGTTCTTGTACTAAAAATGCAAATGTAAGTTTCCTATTCCTTCAGCTTCACAAAGCTTCAAGCTGGTGGAACTTTACTCCCTAAAGTTCTCACCTCCCTGGCCATGTCCCCATCAGAGGTGATCAATCTCCAGTAGCTTCACCCGTGGGATGATTTTACCATGGGCTGAGGAATGTCAGCGAAACATTGCAAAAGCATCCCAGCCCCTCCCCAGCTCCAGTCCAGCCTGACACCTGGAGATCTGGGCTGGCGTCAAGTCCTGACCAGCTTTAACCCTAGAGAAGCAACAACTTTCCCATCCTCTTTTGACAAAGATTCTCTGCTTGGCCAAACTTCACTTAGGCTCCTAAGCCTTCTCTGAGGTTCATCTGACCACTTACTCATAAAATTCAGATTTAGCAATGAGTCCTGCTGAGTTGGATTAGCAATAACCACCCCCTCTCGTCCTCCCTAACTGATCCCCCTCCATATCAGATCAGATTTCTCCTCCTCCACCATGCCCTAAATGATATTTGACCACCCTGGCCTATCTTCAGCAAGGATCCTATTAGGTCAGTTTAGTCAGAATACCTCTGACCCCTGAGGTTTCCTCTTAGTAATTTCTTACTCACTGCCCCGCTCCCCATCCTGCTCCTTGGCTATAAATTCCCACTTCCCTGTGCTGCATCTGGACTTGAAATTAATTTCTCTGTTCCACTGAGAGACCCCATTGGAGTGGTCCTGATACCTATCCCAGTGGCTGGGATTGGTATAGTGATTGAATAGTGAATAAAGTCTCCCATACTGTCCTATAATAAGTATCATTGAATTGTTTCTTCCTTTAACACTCTCATGCTGTATTGACACCAAAGAAGCAAGGTTTCTTTTAGCTGGGTATCTACATAAGTAGAGAATTATTTTCTCAGCCATTTTCCTGATATCAATAGCACTATGGCTAACATTTTAAAATTTGTGACACACATTTAAAGATAAGAATTGTTAACTCCTGAGTTATTATAACAGCTCATGGTGCTCATAAAACATCCCCAGGTGCCATCTCATGATCCCCTCCTAGTTCTACGTCTTGGTTTGTGTTAGATCCACCATCTCCTTGAGTTACCATGTTAAGGAAGTGACCAAAGGTGCTGGTTTTTATTGAGCCGTTCTTTCTGTCGGGAGAGTTCTTCTCCCACACACTGGCCCGGTTTGCTCTCCCACTTCATTCATAGCTCTATTCAGTCACCATGGGCAGGACTGGGCTTCCGCAACCACACCAGCTAAAACAGCACTCCATCCTACCTTTCATTTCCATCTCCTTGTTGAGTTTCGTCATAGCACTTACAACCACTGATAGGCCTGTGTGCCTAAAATAATGCCTAGCAAATAGTAGGGGCTCAAGAAAACTTATTAAATAAATAAATGTCTAGAATGCTTTTCCCTTGGTCATTGTCATTTAGGAAAAATTTTCTCATGTTCTGTTGATACACATCTCTTTGGTGCTAGCACATTATATAACCCCTTCTCATCTCTGACCTCTGTCATCAGGCAGTCCCTGAGCCCACATTATGGCTCAGCTTGACAATCTGAGTGATGTCACCATGCCAGAAGGTGAAGCCACTAGGATCTTTATTTTTTTTATTATGTTTTCCCTTTGGCTCAGCTGCTAGCATCCATCTGTCAGTAGATTACTCAACTTTCACATAAAACCTGGTCCAGCATAAACTAATGTTTCCAAAAGGCCCTTTTATTTACATGTACATCTATATACATGCAGCCAAGAAGGAAGAAATAACTGCCCATGTCTACCTGGAGAGGAGCTAGTGGGGACAGCAGAAATTATGAGCTTCTGGGCTTAGGAATTCTTCCCCGGCCGGCCTCAAACCCATTCTAGATGTCAAGAGAAGACTGTCAGAGCCTTTGCTTTGTATGTCGGTTCCTCATGTACAACTGTAATAAAACAAAACACAACATGATTCATTTTGTGTTTACAGGTCTAATGGTTGTGCTCCAAGCTGGGATTTTCCAATTTCCCACTGTACGAAAGAACAGTTTACGAGCTGAGGTTGTTCTTAGGGCTAAGGCCAACATCAGCTAAGGAGTCGATTTATGGACACAAGTTAAACACATGAGGGGAGAGGTTGGGAGTCGCTTCTCAAAAAGATAAAAGAAATCATAAAACTTAAGAGGTTAGGGGATGGGAAAATACATAGAACTGATTTTACATGTTCAGTGTGGGAGAGTTCAGAGATAGAATTCTGAAGAGCCAAATTCAGCTAAACTAATTTCCGCTATGTAATGGATACACATAATATTTACTTTAAGTCTGAGGCCAAAAGAATCTCCTCATCTAACTGAAGTTAGCTGCAGCCGTCAGGGCTCAAGCTTTTCCTTTTCTGCTCTTTAGAAGCCACATCTTAACTTCAGTGATAAGTTAGCACTTCCAAAGCAAAATAGCAAATTAATTGGGATAAATAACAGTAATCTCTTATAGATTTTTCTCCTCATTGAAAAGAAGCAGGTATTGTCAAGCTCCTCAGTCCTGAGCCACCTGGGACAGCTGGGCTCCCCTTAGATACCTACCTATAGGGTGATAAGCCCTATGTTATGTTAAGATATGATCCAGGGCTATTCTCTGGGTTTTATGAAGTCATAGCCTGATGTATCAGGAGCAAAGCAGTGAACCTGGAGTCAGAGGCCTGGCAGGATGAGGGAGGGGCCTTAAAAAGCAAGTGCATTGGGGTCTGGCAGACGTGGCCTAGAATGCTATTTTAGTGGCTTACCAGCCCCATGACCTTTGGCAGACCACTCAGCTGCTCCAAGCCCCTGCTAGTGGGGCTATTAGTTGCAAGAAGCCAATACGGAAACATGGAATGGGCTTAGTGCCCTGCCAGTTATGTAGTGAACCTACATTTAATAGGCTGCTCTGCATGGTTGCCTGTCATTAGCAGTAGCATCGTGGGTCCTGGGATTTGGGATTCAGGATCTGGGTCTTTCATTACATATTATTGTGATGTTGGAGAAGGCATTTCACTTCCCTAAGCCTCAGTTTTCTTCTCTGTAAAGCAAAGGTAACGATAACAGCTGTCTCCATTCCAGAAGATTACTGTAAAAAGTCAAGTGAGGAAATGCAGCTTAGTGACAGAGCAAACCGTAAAGCATGATTCAAATGCAAGTTTCCAAGATAGAACATCGGTCCCATTTAAGACGCTGGAATTCCTGAAATGGAATAGGTAACAGCTGTTACTTTTATTAAAAGCCATCATCTGGCATGCTGTGTGTGGTTCTGGTTGTTTTACTTTATGAAAGACAGAGCAGATTTAAAGAGAGACTAGGAGGGGGAACCAAAATTGCCAAGGGGACAGAGGACATGCAGGTTGACCCGATGATTCAAGTCTAGAACATAATGAATGTTTGGGAGGGTTGACTCCAGAATTGTTTTACAGATCAAGGGGATCAATGTGGGCTCCTCAAGTTAAGGGAGTATCTCTTGATTTCCTGCGAGAGAAATGTGGGAGGGCAAATACAAGGAAATACTCCATACTAGTGCAGCAATCAACTCACAGCCTCATTTATCCAAGATTTAAAGCCTAGAGAACATAGCTCCTGTGGGCTTCATATGCATGTATTTATTAATGGGATTATATTTCAGCCTACATTCTTAACGCTGAGGTCTGTGTCAAAGAAAATACTGTCGTAACAACAACTTCAGAGTACATCGTAATTTCGAAATTCTTTCTTGTCCCATCTTCCTTGGCTCTATACACTTCTCCCCTAGTTTTGGTTTGTGTTTGTTTGCATGAATAAATAAGTCAAAGAATAAATGATTCTAACGTTCCTTTAATTATATTCCCATCCACTCACCAATCTACCCACCAACCCTGGAAGAAACTCTTGTGATCCTGGCACTGTGCTGGACATTGGGAAGGACACTTTATTTATCTTACTTTTAGAAAAGATAGAGAGATAAAGAGATTCAGTGATGAAGGAGGCTCCGACTAGTATAGGTCTCTTAGATTTGAATATAGTTCACCATCCATTGTTGTAATCCTTATTATTTTAAAGATCTTGCTCTTAATGTCACCTCCTCTGTGGAGTATTTCATAATCTGATCTACTAAAATCCTCCAAAGACTCAATAGACTCTCCTAACTTCTTACTTTGGAAGTTACTCTCATGGCTAGTTTTCTAGGTATAGACATATCCACATCAGCACACAGCCCCATTCAGAATTTTGCTTAAGCTTCCTTAGTGGAGGAACTGTACATCTTTGTGTTTGGAATGTTAATCAAATTCCATCACATGTAATTGGGTAGCTCACTGGTCCTTTCTGGATAGAATGTTCTCACGTTCTTATCAATTGCTAATATATCAGAGGTTCACATACATATTTAAAGTTGTCAATGGAAAAAAATAATTTGGAACAAGATGATCATTAACTATAACCAAAAATTGTAAAGCTTAAAAATATATATGAATAATTATCACCACATCAAATAACCTTAATATGTCAAGAAATGTGGTTTCAACAATTGACTTGAGATGTGTGGTATTTTCAGTCACACCCTGAAATAAGCACATCAGTGCTTGTGCAAAGGGGTGTTATTTGAACCACAAATACTGCGTGAAACATTAGTATTCAGGAGTCAGAAGTTCTGAAGCTAGGCGCCCTATTAGACTCACAAAAGCAATAGAAACGGCTATATCAGTGTGAGGAGCTGACAGAGGGCACATTAGAAGGGGAAATATGAGAAAAGGATATTAGAGAAGGAAGATTAGAAGGGGATTCTTATCAAGTTAAAGAATACCAGTCAGAAATAGTGAGTCAGCAGTTTTTTTTAAATTTCAACCTCAATACATATTTAACTTTTGGATGGATTGCAGGGAATATATCATATTGCATATTCAAATATGGGAGATATTTTAAGAGACAATGAAATGCCTATGAATATAAACTCGAGACAGCAAATTTAACTTTCCTACACAGTTGGCATGGTGTGAATTTATCTGTGATAGGTTTAGCATACAAATCAGTTTTCCTACAAACATAATGAGTGACTAATGTCTAACTAAATGGTATCCCCTGAAGGATAAAACACTGTACATTAATTTCAAAATTAGAGTTTGGTAACTGCAAGCATTTATCACTTTTCCCCCCTTTCGCTTAGAAAAACAAAAGGGAAGCTCTCAAAAACAAAGAAAATAAGAGGAAATTCACACAAGAACCAGTATCAGTCTCTTAACTTCCTAGAAAGAACACATGTCAACCTTGTGTGTCTGTTCAGAGTCAGGGCTACGGACTTATGCAAGTACATAGCCTGTGAGCATGATTAGTGGTGCCTGTCAATATCTCTGCCTTCCTGTCTTATCCTGGCACAGTAAAGAATATATTTTTCAGTTCTCTTAATCTAGGTGGTTCTGCGTGACCAGTCTGGTCAATGGTGCGTGGGTGGAAGTGATGTCTGCCTCTGTCAGGCCTGGTCCCTGAAATTGCCCTTGGAATCTTATCTTCTCTTTCCCCATTATCTTCTGCAAGACTCTGAGGCCTGAGAAAGTGGCAGAAAATGAAAAGAGCCTGGACCCCGAATGACCACTGGGACAGAGCACTCCCAGCTCCCATCAAACTGTCCTGAGCAACAAACAAACCTTTGCCCAGGCTGCAGCCCTCACCCTTGGCCCAAATAAATTCTCTACTTATATTAAAAATAAACAACCAAAAACACCTTTAGCATTCTTCATATATGTCTGTGAATATTATGCTTTATAATATTTAAATTCAGATCTAAACATCTCTATTAAACATCTTACCAACATTCTTCACACACTTATTCTCTTTAAATACCTCTATACAGAACATTGAAATGCAGAATGGATTTCAGGGAGTTAGATTTTAGTGAAAATAACAAAGTATTAATACCAGCCCATTTTAGAAGGAGGATAGTACCTGCAAGGGTTATCTGTATGAGATAAACGTTAATCAAGAAATTAAAACTAAATTCCAAACAAATAGTACCAGATGCCTTTTTGGTTGACAGAGAATAATCCCTTATGAACTATACTGGAGTTGTTTAATTAAAATATCTTTCGGTCCTAGCAGTTCCCAGTGAGGGAATGAAAAATGAATTTAAAGAACAAGAAGAGTGGTTAAACTTGAACACGATGAAGGCATATTTCACTTGTTAAAGTGTGAACTGTGTGCTGGCAGCTGTTTGAACATAAAATTTGCTTTCATGAGTCTAACATAACCCATTTCACCATTATACTATTTTTATTGAAGCTTCTCTATAAAATGTTTTAATGACCATTAGTAAGCATTTTTCCCCCAATTAAGATTTTTAACAGTGAAGTTTATCTTTCTTGCTATAATCTATTATGTATAAATCATACCTTTATTAGCTATATGATTTAAAAAATGGGCATCATAAGCTATTTTTCTTTGAAGCTGGTGAAACAGAGAAGAGCTGACCCTTAACTGATGAGTTTATTAAGTGGCAACAGGAAACTCGGTCCTATTAATGGGAAGTTAGTGTTATCTCTTCACCATTAAATCACAGGTCTCCATAAAAGTGTTGGCCTCTTTGCTTCAAACTGGGGCACAGATATTCAGTGCAAATTAATACTCAAGGTAGTTCATACTATAATGTCAGAGATGTCATAAGCCAATAATATGCATGGTGGTAACAGTGGCTATATAGTCACTAAGTCATACCAATTAGCATAGACCCACAGGCCTAGGGCACAAAGGACAGAGGTGTGTAACTTATTCATGCAAGCAGAAGAGAAATCTGAATAAAAATTCCAACAATGTCTCAGAATACCACTATCTCTAGTTATTGTCCATGGCTAGTTACTAAGGCTGATGGCTGCACGATACCAAAGTATTGGCTAATGTGAAAAGACCGGCCTCAAATAGGAAAATAGCTGTGAGATGAAATTCTTTCCGTTTTCCACTCAGCTTTAGCAAACTGTGTGACCTCAGATTACTGTTCCTTTATTCTGTAGCATTATCTTGGGGGAATAAATGATAGTTAAAGTGTGAACTATGTGTTGACAGCTGCTCGAACATATAATTTCTGAACAAGACTCAAAACTATTACTGGGGTTCTCCCCGTGTAAATTTGTTTGGAAAAGCCAATGAACTTAGGGAGGGCTGCTTTCAATCCCCTAAGTGTAAAAACTACTGGAAAGAAGAGAAACTCATAGAATGTAAAACACAAAAGCTTGAGCAGGTTGCAGTTAGGAGCTCTAACTTTTGGAATTAGTAGAAGGTGGGAGAGGAGGCCTGGCACATTGAAAGCATCAAAACTTTGTGGTTGAATCGATAGTGATGTAAACTGAATACCCGTGTCCAGCTCAATTTTATATGTTGAAATCTTAACCCCCAGTGTTGGGGGCCTGTGGGAGAGGATTAAGACATGGGGGCGGAGCCCTCAGGAATGGGATCCGGGTCCTTCTGGAAGAGGCTCTGGAGCTGCCTCTCTTCTTCTGCCATGTGAGAGCAGAGCGAGAAGACTGCCCTCACCAGCCCCTCAATCTACTGGCCCTTTTACCTAAACCTTTCTAGCTTCTAGAATTGTGATAAGCCAACAGTCTGTGATAGTTTGCTAAAGCAGCACAAATGGAATACGGCAGAAGCAAGAAGCAGCTTGCTCTACACGGCAAGACATCTGTATGTCAGAGGGTGGGAAATAAATTGCACTAGCATTCCAGGGCCTTCTACCTCCGTGCGATTTCTAGGGGTCTAGTGGTGTATGCCATATCGAGATGTCCCTGCTGAGGTGAACTGGTGTGGGCTTCTTTGGACTTTGGTAGCAACATACTCCTCATTTGGGTGTATTACTCCAGCTCATTTACCAAGTGATCCCCAAAGTTCTTAGTTTTGAGTGGGGCCAGAATAAGAGAAGGTTCTGCCAGAGGTCCAGGCTGCTGGTCAGCTGCTCTGCCCATGATCCAAAGGTGCTTGTGTCAGTGACAAAGATGCTGTTTGGAGCCTTGCGCGGATCCCTGTGGGTGAGTCACAGCAGAGGCCTTCAGGGTTTTACAGTGAGGCCCTGTCATTACCTGCAGATAACTACTCTCCTTTGAGACATAGCTTTTGGCTTGCTACTGGGCCTTTGTAGAGGCACATCACTGACCATGGGCCACCAAGCTACCAGGCCTGCTTTACAGATGGTTATTCAAGATATGCAGGCACCACGTGAAAGTTGATACTGCAGCACACCCCTGTCTGGGTCATCCCCGGAGGATAGTGGTGGGGGGAAGTCCTCCCATTGGGTAGAATGATGAGAACTGCATCTAGTTGATCTTTTTCCTTGGAGAGAAAGGACTGAATGTGTGATTATATCTTATTCATGAGCCAGTAGTTTGGCTGGATGGTCAGGAACTTGGAAGGAATGTAATTGGAAAATTGGTGGAAAAAACATCCGGAGAAAAAGAGATTTGTGAATAGACAACTCTGAATGGGCAAAAAGTGTAAAGATATTTGCATTGCATGTAAATGCTCACCAAAGGGTGATCTCATTAGAGGAGGATTCTGGTAATCAAGTGTATAGGATGTCCCATTCTGTGGATACTAATCAGCTTTCTTCCCAGCCACTCCTGCCATTGCCCAATGGGCTCAGGAGCAGGGTGGCCATGGTGGTAGGCATGGCAGTTATGCATGAGCTCAGCAACATGGACTTCCACCCAGTAGGACTCACTGGACTACAGCACTGCTGGGTACCCAGTCTGACAGCAACAGAGATCAACACTGAGCCCTAACATGGCACCATGCCCTGGGTGATCATCTAGCTCTCTGGTGTCAGGTTGACTATATTGGACCATTTTCATCATGGAAGGCACAGCATCTTATTCTTACTGGAATAGACACTTACTTTGGATATGGAATTCTCTTCCCTGCAAGTGATGCTTCTGCCCAAACTGCCATCCAGGGACTTATTTATAATGCCTTAGCCACTGTGATGGTGTCTCACATAGAGCATTATTTATGATGCAGGAGCTCAACTTCACAATAAAAGAATTATGGCAATGGGCCCATGTTCATGGAGCTCACTGGTCTTACCATGTTCCCACCATATTGATCACCAAGGGGAAATTGGACTATTCCCCACAATAGAGGCAAGAAGACTAATTCTTTTAAAGTGCTCTTGGGATATTCACCAGGGTAACCATATTTGGGGCTATAAAACAAGTCACAAAAGAAGACATACAATTTGAATAAACATACATATGTTTCATAAAACATACATAATTTGAGCAGATACTCCACAAAAGATACATGAGTGCACATAACAAGCATGTACAAGGAAGCTCAAAGTCATTGATTGCTAGTCAGTGATCACTATACACTCAGTAGAATAGCAGATATTTATAAAAGATGAACAATACTAATGGTTGGAGAGGGTCAAGGGCATCACAAGAATGCAAAATGGTAGCACTACTTTGAACAGTTTGAGTTTGACAAAGTCTTACAATGTTTAATGTACACTTATCATATGGTCCGGCAATTAATTCTACTTCTAGATATCTACCCAAGAGAAATGAAAGCCTAAGTCTGCACAAGTGTGTGTACTATTCAGAGCAGCATTATTCATCACAGTGAAAAATGGGAAACAACTCAAATGTCTATCACCTTGTGAAGGGATAAGTAAAATATGGTGTACCCATGTAACGGAATATCACTTAGCAATAAAAAGGACTGAACTACTAAAACAAGTGACAAATAACACAAATGACTTACAAAACCTTCTGCTAAGTGAAAAAGACTGTATGTTTCCATTTATATGATATTCTGGAAAAGGCAAAACTATTGTGACCGAAAGTAGATAAATGGTGGCTGGGACCAAGAAAGGGCTAAGGATTGATGGAAAAATATCCTATGATATTATACTTTATGAGTGATAGAAATGCCCTAAAACTACATTGTGGTAGTAGTTACCCAAGTAAATACGTTTACCCAGCTCACTGAGCTGCATACTTAAATTGAGTGATTTTATTGCATGTAAATTATACTTTAGTAAAGCTGTTAAGCCTACACAATTCTACTCCCACTTTACAACTGAGGAAAGCATCTTGGAGAGATTGGGTAACTTGTTTAAAAGTAAGCAGCTGGCCACTGTCAACTTCAAGTCCATGAGGTTGTGCTGTTCCACACACTTGTGGGGGTGTGGGAGACATTGGGAAGACCATGAGGATAGTGGGAGCTCCTAGGGACAGCAAACTCCACTGTCATGAAGCTGCTGCCCTTCCCAGAGATGATCTGTTGCCAGAAAGATAGGAATGAGTCCTAGGCTGGAAGCACTGTTTAGAGATTTCTGCTGTTCTTACAGGCAATGTGCCCTCCTGTGGAAAACCAGGCTGGCAAAAGAGGGTTAAAATTCTAGCTTTGTCACTTAATAGTTAGAAGACCTTATTGAGGCCATTTAACTGCTTTCAGCTTTAGTTTCTTAATCTATGAAAATGACTCAAAGATGAACTACTTCCCTTATTAAGTTGTTTTGTGTACTAAATGAGATATGACATAAAGAACCAAAGCCTTAATAGACACCCAGTAGAAGTAAATTCCCTTCCCTTTTCCTTCTCGAGGGAAAATGCACTCAGTTCTATCATTTAATAACCAGATGGACTGAGATTACCTTTTTAAAAAATGTTTTCTTACTGATGAAAAATAGAAAGTTTTCATCAGGCACTTTCTTGGGCACTAGAGTAACCTGTCCCACAAACTCTACTCAGAATGCTGTAGACACAGAAAAAAAAATTAAACTCAATTAATTTTGTAGTTATTTCCTTCCCTTACTTTATTTCTGTGAAATCTGATATCTAAAGCCCTTAATGTTTCTGTGTTTCAATAAAAATCAGAAGAAGGTACATGTGTCTGTCTGTATAACTTACAAATACACAAAAGAACTTGCATTATTTGAATCAGGGTAGTTTGGCGGCAAGAAATGTGTGAAACTATACAATGGAATTCTAAATGGCTGTATCAGAAAAATCAGGTGTTTATCCCATTAGCCTGGTAACTGTCACTATAGGAAAAAATCTATAACTTTAAAAAAAAATTATCAACTTTTGAGATTAGATCCCAAAGTGTTTTTTTATTCATTATTATTTGACTAGGTAGACATGAATGTCTTCCATCTTCCTTATGTCTTCCTATATGCAGGTTCTCATGCCTGACTATGCATACAAAAGACCGGGGATGCTGTAAAATTTGTGCAGAGATCCAGGGCCCTCACACCAGAAATGATGACTTCAGAGGACAAAGGTAGGACTCAGTAACTGGTGGTTTGTTTTCCTTTCAGTAAACCACTCCTGGTGATTCTGGTGTAGGTGGTTCTAAACCATACTTAACTCACGTTGTCCAGGTCCTCTTTTCCCAGGAAAAGTTCCTGTGATTCTTCTAGTTCAGGATTTTCTAGTCTGCTCTTGGGATATTATTTTGTGTTACAAAACAGGCTTCACAACCAAGTAAGTTTGAGAACATGCTCTACACAATACTGTCTATAGTTAGCTCCTAATTTCTACTCACTGTACCAATCAACACAGATCAATATGTCTTCCTATCCTATGTCTGTGATGAATAACTGAGCATTTTCTCATTTTAGTGCCTGTTTCATGGGTAGGTCTCCTTTCTCCAACTGGATTTGTAGATCTGGGAGACAAGTGTGCATTTGGTAAGTCCTTTGTGAACATAGGGCTACCTGATTCCTGTTACTGCCTGGGAAAGGCAAAGGCACTTACACACAGGTTGTTTTAACTAGCTTACATCACAACAAAATTAGTTGGGAAAGGCAAGAATGGTAGCCCAAAGTTCTATTGCTAAATTCTAGGTCTAGTCCTGTCTTGTTTCTTGAATGTGACTTCAAATAAAGTTCCAGAGGAAACCATACACTGGACAGTCCAGAAGCTTATGGCAGGCCACTCTTCATAAGGTAAGCAATACAGTATGCTACAGAATTGAAAGAGAAGAGGCCTGGAAGAATGACCTGGTGTCAAATGCTGCATTGCTAAAATAATTTTTCCTAAATGCTGTATCATTATGAGTTCTGACCATGTGGGGCAATATGAAAGTAATAAAAATTAAAGAGGGGGTGCTCGGCACCTGTAGCTCAGCAGCTAGGGCACCAGCCACATACACCGGAGCTCACAGATTCAAACCCAGCCTGGGGCTGCCGAACAACAATGACAACTATAACTAAAAAAATAGCTGGGCCTTGTGGTGGGCACCTGTAGTCCCAGCTACTCGGGAGGCTAAGGCAAGAGACTCACTTAAGCCCAAGAGTATGAGGTTGCCGTGATGCCATGGCCCTCTACTGAGGGTGACACAGTGAGACTCTGTCTCAAAATAAATAAGTAAGGGGTTAATCAGAAAAACAGGCAAATAAATACAATTTCATATACAATTTTAAGTCAAAGTAGGCTTGTGACCTAAACATTTAAAGTGATACTACATTCTTAATTGAGATAGAAGAGCTTCAGAGATTAGTGAATCCTCTAAAATTATATGTAAAGTTCTGTCAGTATTTCTATTTTGGGGAAACAGGTACTTAATATTCATCAGAATCACAAAGGGATGCACAACTTGAAAGGAGCTTATTAATGTTTGGTCTAAATATTATATTTGGCTCATACAAGCAAGAGGTTGACAAAACCACATTTTAAAATATATTTGTGCAAACAACATTTTTAAAGTCTGTTTTAAACACTCTAATATAGCTTCAATTGAGAGCTACTTTGTACAGACCTGAAGCTCTGTTGCCTTTGCTGGTCTCTGGAGCCAGATGTTTATGCGTTTACTTAAACTGGCTTACTGAATAATCATAGTTAGAAGTTGAGTAGCACACATTCTTTCAGTTTTATACCTACCAAGGAGTTTATAAACTCTGAAAGAAAAATTATTGACCCCAAACCGTACTTGCTAAGCTAATGTAAATCATTGTCCTGAATCAATACAGCCATTTTCTCCTATAATCACTGGGTGGCATTATCTCAGACAAAGGAAGTCTTTTGCAATTTGGGGGTTTGAATAGGAAGCATAAGTCAATGGATGCTATAATTCATTTTGATATTTTGGTGAGACAAACGAAACATTTGAACTAAAATCCCAGGTTTAAATCAATGTAACACAATCAATGAATGTATAGATAAAGTTGGAGAAATCTTCTCCTAAAGATGATTTTTATAGCATGGGTCATCTGTCTTCATCTTTCCTCACAGCAACTTTGGTTGGGATTATTTTTACTGCTCTAAAACATCAACACTTAAACATACCAACAAAAGAAAATGTGAAATGATTTTGTTTCAAGGGAGTTGCATTTTATATATTGTTAGGTGAGAAGGAATACACCCCAGAATTTATTTTGGTAGCTCCAATAACAATATGCTCACATTCAAACACAAAACTCTGACCCCAAACCATAGATTTATTTCTATATTTTTCAACTAACCTTCTTAAGCCAACAACATATAAAGTCAAGACCAATAGCTGGGAACATACCCATAGCAAAAATATTAAAGACATCATTATATACTTAATATATAATAAGTACAGACACATGTAATTATTTCTTCACTTGAGGTAAAGGACATCCCTGACATGTGATCTCAGAGAAAACATGATATAGTACAGTGGTTCTCAACCTTCCTAATTCTACGACCCATTAATACAGTTTCTCATGTTGTGGTGACCCCCCCCAACCATAAAATCATTTTTGTTGCTACTTCATAACTGTAATTTTGCTACTGTTATGAATCATAATGTAACTATCTGATATTCAGGATGGTCTTAGGCGACCCCGTGAAAGGATCATTCGACCTCCAAAGAGGTCACAGCCCACAGGTTGAGAACCGCTGGTAGAGTAGAAAGAGCATGACATTTTTGTTTTGCCTTCTTTTTTTTTTTTAATTTCAGATTAATATGAGGGTACAAATCACACGATTAGGTTACATTGTTTGTGTTTCTAAGGTAAAGTTCAAGTTATAGTTGAGGCAGTTGAGCCCTTCATCCTGGTGGTGTGCTGAACACCCAGAACATGAAGTTTGAAGTTAAATACATTCATTCATTAATCCTTATTTATGTAGTTATTACAGGTCCATTTTGTGGGAAGCTCACAAATACAGTCCTTGCTGCCTGGAACTTTCTAGTTTCAATTTTAGGGTATTCCTCAGCACTGTGGATCAAGTTATTTAATCCTGTTGAGCCTCAGTTACTTCATTTGTTAAAAAGAAAAAAAGATTATAACTCATCTCTCAGAGTGTCATGAACAGTGTGCACAAAATCACACCTATGGAGTGTATTGCAAGTACAAGTTGGATCTATCAGGTGTAGAACACAAATGCCTTAACACTGTAATTGGGTGAATCAGGTGAAGGCTATCTTAATTAGTAGGACGTAAGCACTCCAATTTGTACAAATAATCAACACATGGAATCCCATATGGCATAAATGTATGCATGATCTATGTACAAATGACTCAATAAAAAAAATAAAAATAAAAATAAAGAATCTGGTCCAATACCTTACAAGTAGGTACTATTTCAATCTGAATCATTATTAGACAGCTATTTCTTAACTTTGGAGGGACAGACACATCATGACTGTGAAACCACGTGGCTGGCCAGAGAACATGGTGCATATACTTTAAAAAATGAAAGAGTGCACCAGCCCTGGGTGATGGCTTCGTGAGAGCATTCCGTGGTCTGATGATTTTATTTTGCTACATCGACTCTTACCCTAGAGTCGTCTCTTTCACCAACACAATAGCGAGCTATGGTGGATGTTCGTCTAGTTATTTGGATGTCCTATATAGGAAGAGAAAATATGGACGCACTGAAGTGCCACTTTATACACAGACCAAAACTCAACTCAGGAATGTGTGAAACGGGCTAGATCCAAACTCGGGGTGGCAAGCCAGAGAAGGCTCGTTTGTGAAGTTCTTCCTGGGAAGAACGATGACTTCCTGTTAGGAGCTGAATGTTTTCACATATCGGCGTCAGGGCTGCTGGAGAGGCTGAACTCTAACTGCGGCAGCCTGCAGGTTAGTGGCTGCCAACCTACTTTGCCACCTAAGGACCTCTACTGAATTCTTTCCCACGAGCCCCAGGTTTGGAAAGACCACGTTTACAGTGCATGGTGTCTGCGATCCGTACTACTACACTGAGTTTAAATAATTTCTCAATTCCTGTAACTTCAAGAAAAGTCTCATACTGTGAATATTCCTTCTTGTGAGGACACAACCAGCATTACCAAATCAAGCCAATGCCATTGTAGCCAAAAGCAAAGAGACTCAAGGCTCTCAGGATCCCATGCCGTTTTATCACCGTCAGTCAATGGGAGGCCTTCTGAAATAACTAAAATAGTTGAAGAATGTATAGAACACTTCATATGCACCTTCAGGGGTCCACAGAACTCAAGTTTAGAACAATTAACTTTTTCAAGGTTCCTTTCCTTTCTTAAAAAAACATGTTAAATAGTCTCACAGGAATGAGTTAGAGCTATAATCATTTGATCATGATTATTGCCTTAATAATAAAAATATAGGAAGTAACAATGTTCCCTGTAGTACAAAGATTTTCAACCCGTGTGCCATGGCACCCTGGTGTGTGTGAGAGGAAAGAAGTTCAAAGCATAGGAAATATATTCTCTTTTGTTGATCAGTATAATTAAGTGTGCCGCAAAAGTCTAAGCACAGGTTCAAGTGTTGTGTGAGATAAAAAAAGGTTGAGAAACACTGCTATAGCAGATACTTTTTTGTAGCTGGGACCACAGAGATTCCTGCCTCCGCACCTTGTCTATGGGCTGGGTCCCATAGACAAGGTGTCTGTCTGGTTTGAGTTACCTGGAACTGCATTCCAAGTTTTCCCACTCAGAGTTCAGGACTTGAACTGTAACGCAAAAAGACTGCAAAGAAAGTTTAGGTAAGCTGAGGGCCCGAGGGTTCTCAAAGAAAGGTCCATCAGTGGTCCTGCTTTGAAGTCTCCAGAGCTAGGCCTGAATCCTTAGGACAAATTACCTTGCAACACATTACCATCTTGGTTGAAAGTAGTTGGAATGGTTCCTGTTACTTGCAAACAATAAACCCTTAACAAATACACAACAATTCAAATGTTAATTTGTTAGAAAACCCAGACTATCCTTGATAAATACTACAGAAAATATCAGTTTCCTCAGGGGTTTTGAAACAAGCTTATTGCAGGGGCCTTGTTTGGGCTGGCGATTAGACTCAGATAAATCCAGCCCTCCTCTCATCTGCATCAGCTCAAAATGACACACCTGGGAAAGGGGGCGTGGGGAGCACTTGTGCTCTGAATGCTGTCCCCAGTAGCTGTGTATACCTGTATGTGTGGGGTGTGTACACATGAGTGTATACATACACCCTGAAAGATAGCTGGGTGCCTTACATCATCCATTGCTTAGAGCCCATGCCAGAGAAATTGGGGTAAAGAAAAAGGGGAATCTGGTGATGAGTTTTAAACATCAGTTGGGAAGCAGTGGTTGAGGGAAGGACAGTTATTTAATTAAGAATAGAGTATAAATGTCTTACCACAACAAATAATCAAGCAAGGTGATGGTTATGTTAATCAGTTTGATGTAATCATTCCACACTGTTTATCAGTTCAGCACTTTGTACCCCCTAAATGCATTAATGTACACAGTCATTATTTAATAAAGAAAAAAAAAGGAAAAAAAAAAAAAGAAAACCCTATTGTGAAGTTAGCCCAAGGAGAAACAGAGGTGTGAACAGAGCCTCAAAGCCATGTAGTACTTTGATGTCCAAGCCAACGTGCTTTAAGAAGGATTCCAGATCCACATAAGAGGAAGACTTGCCCTCAACCAAGTCCCTTTGGCAACCCACACTGATGTGTGTGCTTGGGCCACCCAGCTCAGGCAGTTTGGGAGAGCTCAGCCTCAGCGAGGGCAGCGTTCCTGGACTGAGGAAGGATGCAGCTTGGTCAGAGCTCCAGCTCAGGGCACTGCTTGGGTAGAGAGGAACAATGAGGCTGAACCACGGGGCTAAAACCTTACGTCTTAGAGGGTCTGGTGGCATCAGGAGAGCTGTGGGTTGATTTGTAGATGCACGTGTGCACCCTCAGGGAGCGGCCAGCTATACTGGAGTGGAAATGGAGAATCAGGGACTGAGTCATCAAAACGCATGGGTCAACATGGCTTCCTAGGCTACCACAGAGCACAAAGACACACAGAACATGTTTCATGTGCCTGTGGATTCACAACAGTGTGGGACAGTGTCTCCTATACAAGCAGAAAGATTGAAATCTACTGCGGAGGAATCTCTGAACTTGTTTTGGGAAGCTAAACTGGGAGCAGGAATCAGCATGGGGGTATAAGAGTTCCTTCTAGAAGGTCAGGGAGTGGGCCCACACATGTGGGTACTGGGACAAAGATTTAAGGTACACAAAAGGCCTTCTCACAAAAATGTAAACTCATTTTAAAAACTAGCTCTATCTCATTTTTCAATACCCAGGCTGATCATTTTCATAGACAAAAGGTACAATAGGGGCCGGGGTGGTGGCTTACGCCTGTAATCCCAGCACTCTGAGATGTGGAGGCAGGTGGATCACTTGATTTGGGGAGTTTGAGGCAAGCCAGGGCCAGAGCAAGACCCTGTCTCTACTAAAAAGTATAGAAAAACTAGCTGGGCCTCATGGGGGCCGCCTGTAGTCCCAGCTACTCGGGAGGCTTAGGCAAGAGGATTGCTTGAATCCCTGCTGTGAGCTATGATAACCCCAAGGTACTCTATCCAGGGCTACACAGTGAGACTCTGTCTCAAAAAAAAAAAAAAAGTACAATAGTTCCCGCTCATTCATGTGGATACATTCTAAGATCCCCAGTGGATTTCTGAAACAGAGGCTGACCCTGCCCTTACATTCCTATACATACTTGCCTATAAAGTTAAATTTATAAATTAGACACAAGAAATTAACAACAATAACTAATAGTAAAACAGAACAGGTATGACACTATGCCAGCTTCATGATTCTTTTGCTTTGGGGCCATTATTTAGTAAAATAAGGGTTACTTGAACCCAATTACTGCAATTCTGTGACAGTCCAGCTGATAATTGGGAGGGCTACTGGGTGACTAATGGTCAGGTAGTGTGTGCAGCACAGAGACGGTGGACCAGGGAGGACTCACGGCCCAAGGTGGATGGAGGGAGTCTGCATCACACTGCTCAGGATGGAGAGCAATTTAAAATTTATGAATTGTGCATTTTTGGAATTGTCCATTAAATACTTTTGGGCTGTGGTTGACCACAGGTAACTGAAACTAGGGAAAGTGAAACCAGGAATAAGGATGGAACTTTTTTTTTTTTTTTTGAGACAGAGTCTCAAGCTGCTGCCCTTGGTAGAGTGCCATGACTTCACAGTTCACAGCAACCTGGAACTCTTGGGCTTAAGCGATTCTCTTAACTCAGCCTGGCAAGTAGCTGGAACTACATTCACCTGCCCTGACACCCGCTATTTTTGTTGTTGTTGCAGTTGTCATTGTTTTTCAGCAGGCCCAGGCCGGGTTCAAACCCACCAGCCTCAGTGTATCCGCCCAGCACCCTACCCACTAAGCTATAGGCACCGCCCAAGGGTGGGGCTTCTGTACCTGAAGTTTGATTGGAGAAGGAATAAAGCCTGAATCTAGAGAAGCCAGGAAAGCAGCTTGTCTCCAGGGACACTGAGATGCGTCATTTCCTCATGTCCACTTCGTCTGGTTGGCTCTAACAAGCCATTTATTGCATGTAACCGGTTCATGGCTCTGCTTTTTAAAGAAGAGGGGGAGGAGACCTCTCCCTGCTTTAGCAATTAAGCTTGGTAGAAACTAGAACACACACAGTCTGTGCAATAAGAAGTAGACAGTAAATGCCCTGGGCAGTTTATAGGCAGCCTGGGAACATTTCATCCATTGTTTCCAAGTCACCCAGATTTATAATTGCAATTTCCATCATAGCATTTGACACAATGAGCATTTCTAAACTGCTTTCCAGGCCGCCAAATGGCTTCATTTAGTTTTCCTTTAATTCTAAGAGAAGATAGATTTTACAGTATAGCGGCCAATGGAAAGCTACTTTAGTGTCCTACCTTATATCAAATTAACTGTTGTATATACGGATTTCTGATTTATAGCTGCATGCAGTTGCTATTTACTTTCTGCTTTTCTTTCTTAGTACAGGGACTAAGCAGAAATTCAGGGGCTCTGGTGACTGTTAAAAGTCAGCTAGAAATGTATTTTAATCCTTCTGGTTTTACACAAACTCCAAATTTAAATAATGGTAATCCCCAGAGTATTCTTTTAAATCTCAAGACTAACATTTTTTATTTTTTGCCCAGAAGTGGGGTTCTTTAGAAGATTTTCATTTTAAATATTCAAAGATATCCATAAATTTGAGTTTTGACCATAAATACATCTACTTGTTATACACGAACATAATGTATCATGGGGTAGGCAAGCACCCCACTCCTTTCCCTAATACACAGGATTATCGCAGCATTTGAGGTTGGGGCATTAGAATTATTCAAAAATAAAAGGGAAAATGATTAAAAAGGGGAATTTGTTTTGAATGATGTGACAGGTGGAAGTCTTGAGGTGAGAAGAGAGAAAACAGTGTGTTGAAGTGGTGGTGACAATTCCCCACAGATCTGAGGATATCACCTAGTACCCTAATCCTGTAACCTAATCTGCCCGAAATCCCTGTTAACCTTTAAAGTGTAGAATTAAGAGCCTTTCTTAGCAATCTCCATCCTTGTATTGGCAAAAGCTGCAGCTCACAGACCGGGCTTACTGGAAATAGATTTCGTAGAAACAGAGCAGTCATAATATTCAATTAGAGACACAGTTGTTGAATACTTAATATGCATCCAGCACTGCTGGGATCCCTTTCTACTCTCAGTGAGTTCACTATGTCATTTGCGGATTTAAAAATACCTACATTTTTAAAACCCAGTCTAAACCAAACAACCGGAAGGACATATCAGAAAAGGTACTTCCCACTGGATTAGATCCTCTTTAAGTCACCAGAAAGGGAACTACTCTTTGGCAACTGAGCCATTTTCACCCATGATACTTGACACCAGTTGTGGAATTTTTTTCCCTCATACCAACCACTTCTCCAACTCTCCAGATACCAACTATGTGTCCTCCAATTAAATTGCATTTTGATGCTAACCATCCAGAGTTAGCACACACCCCACAAATTAAGGGCTCAGCCTCATCAGATGCCAACTGTAAATCCTAGGCCTCCTATATTTCCGACCAACTGGCTATAAATTGGGGGTTCCCATGATCATCTTCTTAGGGTCAATAATTTGCTAGATGGCTCATGGAATTCAGAAAGTCCTGGTTGGTTATTTTAAGAATGCAGCTCAGGACTAGCCAGATGGAAGAGATGGCTTGAGGTTTGAGGAAATGAGGTGGGCTGCTGAGCTTCTGTGCCCTCCCTGGAAGCGTCACCCCCCCAAGCACCTTAATATGTTCACAAAGCTGGAAGATTTCCAATCCCTATCATTTAGGGCAAAACCATCTCGGGGTTCCCCATCCTCTAGGCATTATCAAATGAAAGACTCTCATCACCTTAAGGTTCCAAAAGAGCTTTAGGATTTGTGTGCCAGGGACCAGCAATGAGCACAAAATATATATTTCTTAACATGTGAAGTCTGACAATTAAGTTTGAGAACCATCCTGGAAAATGTACTACATACCTCATTGCTGAATATCACTACATGTACTCCCCTTGGCCAACTGGTGACACAGTGATATGCAGCAGTGAGGCATGTGGCACTTTTTCCAGGATCAGTTTGCAAACGTAATTGTCACACCTTGTATAACGGCAGCTGTGATGGCCATTCCAGAAGAAGAGCTCCAAAATTGCTCTGAAGGGCGGACTGGGTGCTGGTGTTGGGGTGTAGCTTCCTGAGGGGATTTCCTCGAAGGTGCCCATGGTGATGTTTAGTCTTGAGGTATGTAGCTCTGACTTCTAGGGTGAACTCGTGAACTTAATTGTCCAGCCTCCCTATGGGCCACGCTATGACTTTTTTTTTCTCAATTTCACAACAGCTGTGACCTTGGGCAAATTGGCTGATGCCTCTTATTCTTAGTTTTCAGTTTTGCTGGTCTCTGAGACCCACCCCAGCAGCATCAGCATCGCGGGAGGCTTATTAGAAAAACAGACTCCCAGGCCCAGCCCTAGTGAGGCAGAACCTTTGCTTTCAACAAGACCCCCAAGAGATTTCCATTCATGGTGAGTTTGAGGAGCCAGCTTTCTATGACGCACCTATCCAGGTGATGTCCTTTTTTTCTTTTAAAACCATCTGGGTGTCGTGGCCAGCACTCAGGAGGCTGAGGCAGGAGGATCCTTCGAGCCCAGGAGTTGGAGGTTGCTGTGAGCTAGGGTGAGGCCACTGCATCCTAGCCCAGGCAACAGAGTGAGACTCTGTCTCAAAAAGGCTAAAAATTAAAATTAAAAAAAGCATCTACTCTGCTGCTGCCTGCATTCTCAGTGACCACTGGCCCTTCTCTGCAGTATTTGAAGTGAATAAAAGGAAAATTTTATTGGCAACTTTTAATAGCTCTCCCACCCCATTTTCCAGAGTATTCCAGCCACATGCCCACACCAGCTGTGTTTACCTCTGTGATTAGATTGTACAGTTAAGGCGCCTACTGATAAGCCAACTTGATTTCATTAAATCCCTGATTACACATACACATAAAAACAACTTTGGTTGTTTCACAAAAACAGTGGAAAATGTCCTCTGTCACATGTAACTACAAATGCCTTTTTTGATATGGTCAAACAGATGTAATATTACGTTGACTATAGTTCTTTAATAAGCTTATAGAATTATGGGGTTTACAAACTTGTCCTTTAACATAATGAAATCTCAACATTCCTAATTCAAAATGACTATTTTGGTTATCAAACACAGGGATTCTTTAGGCTTTTGAAGGCATTCATAAAGAAACTGGACGTTAAAGTGAGCTGGAAGAAATTATTAGTGATCAGTAAATGGCTTCTTGTGCCAATGACTGAACTTTAGCAACTGATTGGGAATAGAGAGGAAAAAGTGACTCTCAGATTTTTTAGGGCACAGCCGTCATCTTGTCCATCACCGTTCTCAGCCAGCTGTTCACAGTACCTGAAAAATAGCCAAGTGCTCCACGAATGGAGGGGGAGAAAGTGAAGGAATGAAGTATAATTAGCAGCACAGCAAAAGAAAACCTTTCACAAATGGCAGGGATTTAGACAAGAAGGAGGAATACATTTGTTTCCATGTCGGATTCTGTAAGCTTTGCGAAGGAGAGGGAAAAAAAAAAGCAATAACAAAATGAAAAGATTTCAGAGCATGGATCAAAAAGGAAATATTCCTTTCCCTTCCAATTATTCTCCTTGTCCCCTTCCTTCCTTCTGGAAACTTCTTTCTTTGGTCTTTGAAGAAAGACATTAAGAAAAATAGCCTGCGACAGAGGAAACAGCAGGCATTTTGAAGCCAAGCAAATCCAAGTTCGGATGTAACTGCCTGGAGCGTGTCTTCAATCCACATCTCACAGATGAGAGAAAGGGGAGCAGCTGACGTGGGGAGGGGGGGGCGAGCCCTGCAAATAAGGACTTGGAAGTTAAGACCGAAGCTTCCCAATCGGGCCATTATTGGCTTCCTTTAATATAGCTGGATGGGATGTATCTTTTTCCTGCTTTAATCCTTATTGTTTTAGCCCGAAATATAAATGCATCAATCACATGTTCTTTGTAAAAGAGTAAAATGCTTCAAAAACAAATCATACTGAAAATGAAAATTCCCCTTCAGCCTACTCCCAAGAGGTAACCCTTGTTACCCTTTGGCATATATTCTTCAACATCTTGCCTCTTTATGATTTAAAAACTTAATTATTTAGCATCTGATAGAGACAAAATAATAAGTTAATCATTGTGACAGGATGAAGAATGGCCTCACAAAAGATAGCCCTGGAGCCAGTGACGCTTACCTCCAGGGCAAAAGAGAGGACACTGCAGGTGTCAGTTACGGATCTGGAGATGAGAGTTGGCCCTGAAGCCTTGGCGCGGCCTCCCCTGCTGCCGTCACAGTGTCCTACAGTGTTATGAGACGCAGAGGGAGATTTGACACACACAGGAGAGCAGGCATGTGACCACTGAGAAGGAGCTGGGGGAGGTGGCCATAAGGTGCCATCACCAAAGGTGGAAGACACCAAGGGCTGATTTTCTCCTCAGAAGTTCAGGGGGAATGTGGCTCTATGGACTCCTTGATTCCGCTTAGTGGGCGTGCTGTTAGTATAAGCAGGCTTCTAGTAGGTACACACCACTGGGGCAGAATGGATAATGCTAAAGGAAAGAGAGAAGTCCGTGTGCGTGTGTGTGTGTGTGTGTGTGTGTGTGTGTGTGAGAGAGAGAGAGAGAGAGAGAGATTTATTATGCTTTTTTGCCTTCTAGAAGAACACATTTGCCATCATCCAAGCCAGACTACCTGGATTCAATTTCTGAATTCACCATTTAGAATATTTCACTTTTCCTTAAAAACCTCCCAATTCTCCACAGCAAAATATTTTAAGTTCTAGTAGCTCCAGATTGGTATATAATTAAGAAAATAATGTCCCCATTTAGAAATTCATCCAAAAGTTTTTAGGGGTTTGGTGTGTGTGTGTGACATAGAATATCACTATGTTGCCCTCCATAGAGTGCTATGGTGAAACAGCTCACAGCAACCTCAAACTCGTGGGCTTAAGTGATTCTCTTGCCTCAGCCTCCCAAGCAGTGGGACTACAGGTGCCCGCCACAACACCCGGCTATTTTTTGTTTCTGTTCTCATTGTTGTTTAGCTGGCGTGGCCAGGTTCAAACCTGCCAGACTGGGTGTAACCACTGTGCTACAGGCGCCAAGCCCATACAAAGGTTTTTGAGGACTATGTTACTTCTCTGATTTTGTTTTTGTTGGTTTATTTTTTTCTAAGACAGAGTCTCACTCTCTTGTCCTGGGGAGAGTACTGTATTGTCATCATAGCCCCCAGCAACCTCAACCTCAAACTCTTGGGCTTAAGAGATCCTTTTGCCTCAGCCTCCTGAGTAGTTGGGACTACAGGCATGAACCATCACACCTGGCTAGTTTTTTCTATTTTTAATAGAGACAGGGCCTTACTCTTTTTCAGGCTGGTTGAGAACTCTTGAGCTCAAGCAATCTATACGCCTCAGCCTCCCGAGAGCTAGGTTACAGGTATGAGTCACTTTACCTGGCCTTCTCTATTTTAAAAGCCAGTTGGGGTTAGAGAAAATACTGCCTGAGAAAATCAAAACTCACACTTCTGAGGATTCTGAGAATAAAATTTGCACCATCTTAGGACATCATCGGGGTCCATGCCTGTTGCCTTACTGACCACGGCTAGGCCCATGGGTTGTGTACTGGCTGGTCAGGGTGCATGTGTCTTCAGTGAGACCCCTACTGCTATTTTTCTTTTTCAAATTGGGGAGTGAGGAAGAGTTCTCTGACAAGAGTCTCTTCTCTGCATGTTAAGCTGGGCTCTTTCCCCAAGTAAGTATTTCCAGGTTTAGGAAATGTGGGTTATCTGAACATTGACAGTTGAGGGTTAAATTCAATTCATAGAACTATCTTCCTATCTGAACCTTAGGTAGGAAGCAGGGTGGCAAGCTGAGCTCAGCCACCCATATTTTACTTTCTTTTTATCTCGTTGTTTTAGTTGAATTGAGAATCATGAGCAAAACACCAGGTCAGGCTCCTAAAGACAACCAATGGAATGTTTTCTTTTGAGCATTTACTGGACATGAGCCCCTAAGAGAGGCATGTGAAGTAGTCGGAGGTACGTGCTTTACCTGTCAGGTGCCTAGAACTTGGAGGCGGGGGCTGTTAGAGGAAAGAGACGTTCCCGCAGACTTGTCTGGTCAATGAGAGAGGTGGAACTTAAAATGAGAGGCTGGAGAGGAGCAGAGATAACACAGAGGGAACAGGGTGAAGGCCAGCACCATGAGTGGGTACTAATGGCTGGAAGGTAGGGTGAGAGTCTCCGGTCGGCTTCAATGACGTGGGCGGAGTCACTCTGCTCAATGCAGAGATTTGTTTTCAAGTGAAAACAGGGAGTTAGTTAAAATGGGGGAAGTCAAGGGCTGTCAAAGGCCACATGGTGGAGGGCCTTCCTTGCATGTCAAACAAATGCATTTGGCCTTGATTCTTGAGATGTCATTGTCACAGAAGTATTCTGGATCAGGAGAGCGATGTAACAAAAAGGCACCTTTGGAAGATTAACTTGGTACTGATGTGCGCAGTGGATTACAGGCACCGAAAGTGGAAGCAGAGAGACCAGGCAGGCATAAAATAATGAGGATGGCAGGAGAGAAATGAAGCCACGGGAAGAGATTGTGCAAGACTTAGTGAGTCACTCAACTAGAGGGAGAAGGAAAACGAAGGTTTGATTCTGGGTGGTTGTCTTTAAATTGAGTGGGAAGAAGGCCAGGGCAGCAGGGATGATTGTATGTGGAATAAAACCATGAACTAGTTTAGAGAAGTTGGCATCCATGCATCCACATGGACACGTCCGGCAGCCAACTGGACATGTGGGACTGAATTATGAGTAAGAAGCCAAAGCAGGAAATAAAGACAAAATCCTGAAATTGATCAGCATCTCAGAGAGAGAGAGAACACAGAGCTCCCAAGCACTGAGACCAAGGGATGACAGAAAGACAGGACAGGGTGGAGAGGGAGACAAAGGAGAAGTGGCCAGAGAAGTGTGCGAGACATCACATTAATTTAGGTCATTCCACAGAGTTCCAGAAAAAAGAATTTAAACATAGGAAAGGGTGGCCAAAATTGATGACTCTTGGGTAATTTCTATCTCTGCATCATGCACCCGGACCCTTAACAAAAGGACTCACATTCACATCTTTCAGTGACAGCTCTGTTCCACATTCTCCTCCCCACCTTGGTCACTTACTGGCTGCCTCTGCTAGCAAACAAAGTCAACTTGCACTTCACGTAGCTTATGCCACTCAAGAAGCTTGACTTGACCTTCCATCTTCCAACTGTAGGATGAGAAGGTACCAGGTAACACCTCCACCAAATATTTACTAAGCAACCTACTATGTGAAAGACTTTGTGTTAGGTACTGAGCAGGCATTTCATTTGCCTAGAGTCCCCGTTTAACACAAAGAGTAAGCATTACAAATGTTTAAATAAATCAAATGCAGACTGGAAAAAGAAATCCTAAGTCTAACATATGGACTTAATGGTGCCACATTGGTTCTTTTTATAAGCACTAGAGCTTTTTAAAGCTGAGCCCTCTGGCCACGCCCATTAGGGTTACACAGTCCCCCGACTGTATGACATCTGGTGCTTTACTGCCTTCCAGGCTAAAAAATACTATGCGTGTCATTTGCTTTGTCTCAGTCTTTCTGAAAGATTCCTTTCAACTTGGTCTTTCTCTGTTAGTGGTAATATTTGTCAAGGGTTTCAGATATTGAAGGCCTGGTGTTAATATGACTGTTTTTAAGTCACGCATTCATTACTAAGAAGAGAATATACAACTAGGATTTGTATACCAGCTTTACTCTAGCAAAAATTTTTAAATGAAGTGTTGTCCAGACAAGAGTTTCTGAAACGAAGTGTGTGTGTTGTGCAGGAGACGATGAGGTGACCAAGAACAGGACACTGACTGGGCAAGTCAGGTGCAGATTAAAGACACAGGTCCAAGGTTATACTTTTTATGGCAAGGCTGGGGTGTTACTTTAACAGAAACCCTGCATCACAGGTCAATGGCTTCTCAAAAATGACAGAAACCCTGAAATTTTGTAAATATGTTTGAACTTGACACATTTTTGCTAGCTGTACTGTAGAGCTTAGCACTGAAAGGCCCTTTTTTATGGCAGGGGCTTTCAAAATGCTGTGGCCCTCACTGCCTTCTTATTTGACAGACTTCATCAGTAGTTCAGAAACACCAGTCTACAGATGAGATGCATCAGAGCCACCTGGTAACTATTTAAAAAATAGGTTCCCGCTTCTAATTCCTGGATACTCTGATTCAGCACATCTGGGCATGCCCAGGGTGTTTGTATTTGCATTTGTTACATCTCCAGGGAATTCTGACAGCAAATCAGCGTTAGCCCTGACTTCAGCATTATGCTATGTTAAATTCTTCCATGCAACAAGAACACTTGTACTCTCTAATATTTTGAAATAAAAAAAAAAAAAAAAGAAATCAGCTTTGAGATCTGCTTGGTTCCTTCCAGATGTGTTCTGTGAAGTAGACGAGGCTGTGTCCTGGGCTGAGCTTCTGTTTTCTGCATGCTGAGGGTGGGCACCATGGCACTACCCCGAGCTCAAATGAAAAAATGATTGCCCTTTACTGGTGGGCACCATGGGACTACCCCGAGCTCAAATGAAAAAATGATTGCCCTTCGCTGGTGGGCTGAAATGGGGATACCAATTCATGATCTTGCAAATCTTGGTCTTTGAAAATAGGAAACGTAAAAATTGCAGGGAAAACAGTATCTATCCTCTTGTCCCGGTGATGACCTTATGTCAGGGGCATTTGGAACACTTGCTATTTTCTTCTCTGGTTCCTCCATGTGTTGGAAGAAAGATGTCAGGAACACAGTGACATACCCAAGATACATAAATCGTCACAGAACCCTGGTTTCCTCTTCTTTTCGGTTCTTATGAAACACAAATAACATGATAACATTGCATCTCTCATGTTGCTACTTGAGGCCATTTTAATGTTACAGGGAGAAGTTAATACACCTTCATGAATTACCATTGCCGCTATTTCCTCCCTACTCCCAAAGAAGAAAAGAATCAAACATAGAACATCTCCCCCAAATCCCTGCAAGGTGAAAATTAACACACTCCAAAAATAGGATAATATACATTACTCAGAAATTTTATTTTCATTTAAAATTATATCATGACTATATATTTTATATATACAATTATATGTCATATAATTCATCAAAATTATATCACATCCCTGTAGTTTAATATATTCCAGAGCTCGTTCTTTGTAATAGCCTCACAGTATCCCATAGTGTGGATATTCGATTTTCCCAATTGTTCCCTGATGGATCGATTTTGTTTTCAGTTTTTCTTTAGATCACTATCTACCGTGCTGTAACAGGCAGTTTCACACACAGGCTGACTCTTTTATTTTAAGCAGGTATTTTTCTGATGGGGCTTCTTATCAAAAGGGTGCAAGGGTCTTAACACTTACAGATTCAGCTGATCACTTCCCAAAGAGGTCGCAGCCATTTCACATCCCCTCCGGCACTATGTGGCAGTTGTGGCTCTTCCCACACCCTCACCAGCACCAGCACTGAGCATTTTCAATCTTTAAAAATGTCGCCAATCTGACATGTGAAAAATGGCACTTCATTCCCCATGAGTGAAATATACCTGTTTGTGTCTATTGACTCTCGGCTTGTCCTCTTCTGTAAATGGTCTGCTAGGAAAAAATAAACTTATACTCTTCCTCACACCACGTGCAAAATAAGAATTCCATCCAGATTAACGATCTAAATGTATATAGGAAAATGAATACAAAATCAGAAGGAAAAAAGAAAACCCCAGCGTTTGTGTGATTTTGAATGGGAGAGATATCTGATGTGTTAAAACAAGTTACATCTAAATACCATGAAGGAGGAAAAATTAAGAGTAGATTTGAATACTGATGCCCTTTGTGCTTGAGTGCGATATTATTATGTTACAGAATCATGTGCAAATAATGCAAATTGAAAATTATGCCCCGTTTTTATGAGCTGGTAAGCTATACCAATCTTTTATTACAAAATCATAAGCATGTAATTCTGTAACAAAACAATATCACGCTCAAGCACAAAGGGTGTTACTGCTTCTGGACACTGTATAACCCTGTGTCATTAAAATTGTTCATGTCACTCTTTTGCTTTAGAAAAGGAGTTAAAGGATTATTGGAGGAAAAAAGAGCATATGCTACGTGTATGACACACAAAGGATTAATATCCCTAATATGTGGTTTTCTCAAAGATTTATGAGGCAAAAGAAAAGAGGAAAATAAAAATGAGCAAACGAAATGAGTGGGGGCAAAAACCAATTCACTGTTTCCCACCCCCCACTCAGACACACTGCTTCTGAAGCCCCCTATGTTAAAATGTGGTCCAAGTGGCTTGGTGACATCAAAGCATTGAGTAGAAGGTGTGTCCCCTCCAACGCAGCTTCTCACATTCACATCTTTTCCCTAGCTGCGGATTGTCTTGGTGCTGGGACCTGGTATCTCCCTGTAGTGTGGGGCCTTTGGTAACCCCACATACTTAGTAATCAGAGTTTTCCTTTCTCCTCGACCTTCCCTTTCAACTCTATAGGCGATGTCTCTTGAGGCCAAACATTCAGAGAGCTCAGTACATAAACAAAGGGGCCCACTGAGCACTACTTCACCAATTTCAGGTGTACCCTCCCATGGAAGGCTGCCCACTTCCAGAATATAGAAACTGACTTTCTAAAAAGTACTTGCATAGAAGTTGTACTTATCAGAATTGAAAAGCAATCAATAAGTTGTCACACACAGAGATGAAGAGTGGCAGAGACAACACACAAGCACGTGCTTTTTTAAAGCCTAAGGTACTACATACAAATGACAGTAAGCTATTGGCCCAGGCTTGCCCTTAAAACCACACACCTGAAACAATCAGTGTGGCCTTTGCTCCTTTCCCCCTGAGTTTGAGATTGCATCCCTCTCAATGGCCCTAATCTGCTGGAACAGCCACAACCAGCAAACTCCTCATCATTCAAGGCCCTGCCTTACAGATAACATCTTCAGAAAGGTCTCTCCCAGACTAGACTTGTCCTCTAGTTTTTGGTCATCAGTTCTTTCTAAGTTGTCAGCAACATGTTCTAACTTCTCCTTTATAACTTTGACCACAGTTGTAATTAATGTCTGCCACCTGGGCTAGAGTGGAAATTCAATGAAAGCAAGGACCAAGTCTATTTTGTGTGGAGGTCTTAGCACAGTTATCTGGTATGTAATAGATGATCAGTAAACATGTGTTGAGTGAATACATGAAAACCATAGTATCGTGTTAATTTATATGATAGCTGTTGTAAGAATCTATAATTATAGATTTTGGGTTGCCTGCCTCCTTCATGAAATGATGGGCTTCACAAAAATAAGGGCTTTGTCTGTCTTATTCCTAGTTTATATCCTTGACATCTAAAGTGATTTGAGACATATAGGTGCTCAATAAAAATATAACAAATAAATGAGTCTAGGTCCCAGTGCGTGCTGCTGCTGGCTAACTTAAGGAACTCTGACAGCCTCATCACCTTCATTTCAAGGCTTCATGACTGAAAACTGTGGTTGAAAACTTCAATCCCCATATATTTTTAGATTATGTTAAATGTATAGTATTACTTATGTACCTGGATATTATTAAGAGTATAAAAATACTAAAATTAATGTAAGGATAGGATACAAATGTTAGATACATAATGTTTTCTTGGTCAGACTACTTTGGAGACCATTTTTTTCTGAATGATATTGGGTCCACTCAATAGATTGAGCTATACTGCAATCCACCACAAAGCTAGCTAAAATTTAATATTTTTCTACATTCTTTAACCAAGACTCTGTGTTTTAAGACAAAAGCCTCTTTAGTCAAGGTTCTAAAATGCATAAGAGCAAGAGGGAGACAAAGAAAAATTATTTGCAAGTGATTGAAAAAGTGATTTTCGTTCAGAGGATCTTTTTCTTGTCGTTTTCAGATTGAGGTTACTGGTTAGGGAGATAAGTATCTCTAGACCATTGATGATGGCAACTCAAAGAGTGAAAAGTTCAAAACTACTGAAATGTCATAAAAAATTCAGGATGAAGGATTTTAATGAAGCGGTGAAGTAGCAGTAGAAAATTTATGGAGGGGAGGAGAGGAGGGAGGGTGGGTGGAGGGAGGGTGATTGGTGGGATCACACCTATGGTTCATCCTATAAGGAAGGGCACATGTGAATCTTTCTAAATGTAGAATATAAATGTCTTAACACAATAACTTAGAAAAGGACATGAAGGCTGTGCTAACCAGTTGGATGAAAGTATTTCAAATTGTATATAGAAACAGCACACTGTACCCCGTGATAGTATTAATGTACACAGCTATGATTTAATAAAAAAAAAAGAAAAGAACATTTATGAAAAATTTCCTCTTAATTCATGCCCCACAGAGCCAAAAAAAAAAATTAATAACCCTGAGCCTTATTTGGCAAATCAAAAGACATTTGGCCTGGAGTAGGTTCTGATAAGCACGATCCCTGCAGTTTTTAATAGAAATTGATGGAAGAAAATACTGACAAATATTCTTCCTGAATTTCATAAAATAAAAAGGGGGCTCATTTAGGCTGGGGGAATCCATATGAAAGTGTAATGGATTCTCCTTCCATTTCAAAGGCTTTTCCCTAACTTTTGAAATGAAAATCTAAATACAGATATAATCATAATGTGCTATTGAGATCACTGTAGAATTTCTATTTGGAAATCCATCACTTAAACATACATATTGGCGTGATGCTGGTGGTTTCCGGTACTATTGCTTTGAGCCTTGCTCATCTATTTTGTGATTCCTCTGGCATCTACGTGACACTCAGCAAGGCAGCCACTTTGGCCATTCAATGCTTCCTTGGAATACCCAACAATCTTATTTTCACTCAGCAATAAAAAAGGAACATGCTCCTCTTTCTTTTCAGTCATTAGCTTGGCACTGAGTATTATATTATTAAATTTACTGACTTCTGATTCTTTTTTTGCAATGAATAGTTTTGGCAAAAGACACCATAGAAACTGACATTCTTGTGATAGGGTTAATTTTTTTTTCTTTTGGGGACAATTTACACATGCTTAAAATTACTTTTACTCTTGGGTATAAAAGAGTAGTCATGTTTCATGTAGAAGCTGATATGTGTGTTTAAGTGATAGATGTTCAAGTAGAAATTGCAGGTGGAGGGAGGGTAATTGGTGGGACCTCACCTATGGTATATATTGCAAGGGTACATGTTAAATCTATTATGAGTAGAGCTTAAATATCTTAACACAATAATTCAGTGAGGTAAAGCTATGTTAACCAGTTTGATGTAAGCATTTCAAATTGTATATAAAAGCAGCACATTGTACCACATAAATGCATTGCTATATACAGTTATGATTCAATAAAAAAAAAAGAAATAAATACAGAAAAAAGTACAGGGAGAAAGAAAAAAAAATCACATGTAATGGTATCACTTGGTAATAATAACCACTTAATATTTAGAACTTTTTTTCTAGATATAGGTTATTATATCATATGTAAGAAATCATATTAAAGGCTAAATTGTTGATACCCTCTGTATCCTATTTTCTCCTCATTTTGTAGTATATTGTTGGGGTTCAGACAATGACACCCCAACATGCTGAGCACTTCAGAATTAAAGGAGATCGAAAAGCCTTAGAAGCTGCCTCAAAACGAAGGACTTTCTAACCTTTTCTTGTCCAAACCCTCAGCCCCCAGTGCAGAGAGTGGCTCTTTCTAGAAGTTCCATTGTCTGAGTCATGAAACTTCTTCCAGAAGAAATGCAATTGTTTGAATCTTCTCCCTAGGAATATCATCAAATAACCAGGAAAAACTAACCACTGGAGGAAAGGCTAAAAGTCTCTCTCACCATGACCTAGACAGATCTTTCATCTGCTCTTCTGAGGGTAGCTCTCAGAAGGTACCTGGGAGACCTTATCTGGCAGGACAAGACAACCTTTGCCCACAGTGCCCTTTCACCCCTCACATTCTCAGAACTTGTCCACAAACCATTGTCTGCTATTAGTCTCATTCAGTTTCCAAGGAGAAAAATTTACAAACTACTGTCTGTTCTTTGGGCCCATCCAATTTTCCTAAAATTCATCTACTACCTCTCAAAATTGCCTATGCCCCCATGTTCCCTTCTCTTGTGAAGAAGGGTACAAAACCCTCTAAAGCTCATAGGGTAATGAGGTAATCATTCTTCTGTGATTCCCCTGTGCTTATTGTTGGAGGGTGGGGGTCCCAGTGCTCCCAACCCAGTTGACCTGGTTCAATTACTTGGCTGAGCTATAAAGTTCAACTGAGGCAGTGATCAAAAGCAAAAATGAATGGAAACAGAACATAAAACTGGAGCAGCACAGGCAGCGTGAAGAGAAAGCAAAAGCAGCCTGCACAAGTCTCAGTGTAATAAAGAATAATTCTACTTAGGAAGAACAAAAAGAAAGTTTAGAGCACTTCCAAAGAGGGTAGGAAGTGGGTCCCTCTCGTGAAGGAGTGGAGGTGAGAGAGATGGAGACGCGAAGGGAGGTATAACCACCCTCTCTCTGCCCCTTTGAAATTGACTCTTTCAATGGCCTCTCTGTACCTCCCAGAATCATTGCTCTCTTCTATTGGTCATTGATTATTGTCTCTTTCTAGTGGTCATTGGTTACCTAGGCTACCTCATGCCAATATTCTTTTCCCTTTTAGGGGGAGTGCTGTTGAGTGGTGAATGATCCCATGGGCCCTCCAGACTTCCTCAGTCTACAGGCCAAATTTTCCTCCCACCCCCCCTTGAAGCCCCTTTCTTTGTGTCCCTTCTCATTTATGAGCATTAATAAATTTGCCTCTCTTCTGTAATCTGTCAATTGTCAGTTCACGTCAGCAGACTCAAAACTTCAGAGGGGCAGGAAGAAATTCCCTTCACCTCTATGGTATTTTGAGCATTAAAAAGTACTTGTAGTCATTTACAAAAGGTCAAAACATTCTACAATATATTCTATAAACTATCTCCTTGTTGAGCATACAGGCAACATCATGGGTTTTGCTAGAATAAATTGGTGATTATTAATTAACAGCTTTCCATACACTTGTAAGTTTTTACCCACATTTCAGATAATTCTGTTAGGAAATCTTCTTAGAAATGAAATAGTAGAGAATAGTGTTACTGCAAATAGCTTATATTTATTGGGTCTATATGTGTTAGTCTCTGAGCACTTTACATATATGAACTAATTCAATATTTGTTCATTTTTACAGATGAGGAAACTGAGACACAGAGAGTAATTCCCTCCAAGGTCACGTTGCCTAGTAAGGAGAAGACCTGGAATTCCAACCAGGCAGTCTGAGCTGATGTTCCAAACCTTTATGTCGAAACCACATATGTAGATGTGATCTGAGCAGATCATAAGCAGACCATGGGGCTTTTTGGAAGAGGACAGGACAGAAATCCAGGCCCACAAATACTAAGTGAATTATTGAAGTAACACAGATAACTAACAATGGATCTAGAAATTAACACATCTCTTGACCTCTTGTCCTTTGGTCCAATAATTTGCTCTAAAGCATGGTTCCTGAACCAGAGGTCAGCTTCACCTGGGAGCCTATTTGAAACCAGTGTCTCAGGCCCTGACCCAGTTTTCCTGATGCTGAATCTGCATTGCTCACAAGATCCCCTGGTGTTCCATTTGCATGTTAAAACTGAGTTGCTCTGGCAATACACTCACAAAATTTGGTAGATCTTTGATACATTAATAGAAAATATACATACAAGCTTTAAGTATTTTGACATCAAGAAAATAATGTCCTCATTTTTCAGAGTTCAAGTTTATATTAGGTTGAACTGTCTGAACTTGCTGATATTTTAAAATAAAAAATGTCAAATGTTGGCAACACATTATGGTTCAACTTTAGTGGATAGAGGGGTAACAATAATAAAAGTTACTGTGTCTGCTAGTCTCTGTAGAAACTGGACTTGGAGAATAAAATGAGATTCCTTTTCCCAAAGAGAGCACAGGTTAAAGAACAAACAAACAAACAAGTATGATATAAAAGGGTATGTGCTACTATGAACATTCTGAGAGCTCAGGAGGAAGTTAAGTGATGTTCTGAAAGGCAAGAGCTATGGAAGAAAGCAATTACTTGCTTCTATTAATGGCAAGAAGACAGGTATGTAAGGCTTAGTCAAATTACTAAATGGACATCCTTGTAAGCTGCTAGGAACCTGGCAAAATGAATGGCTAAACAACATAGGTGTTTGACAAAGTGCAGGAGATGTGAATTACCACTTGGATTGCATAAGCAAGACAACTGTGTTCTTAATGGTGGCGAAGGGCAGAGAAAGTGACAGGTCTCAGACTTTGGGTGTGCTATTCTCATGGGCCCAAATTTGGCCATTTCTTTTTTAAAAAATTAATGGGTGTCATATCAGAAAAAAACCTGTTTTCTCCTGTTATACTCAGCATTCTACACAAAACACTTCAGTGAGCAGATATGGCGTAGGGGGAGAGTTCCCCCACAAGCAATTCAGTTCTGACAACAACCAGAGTTAGTCCCAGATCCTATAGGTTGATGGCTCAGTTCCCTATGACTGCCCCTCACTTTAGATGCCAGTTGCAGGTCCATGCATTTGGAAGTTCTGACAAACCAGCTGTAAAATCAGGCCTCAGCCCTCCCTCCTCAGATCTGATCGAATTTTCAGGCCAGTCCCTGTCTGGGTGCACCAACCTCCCTGTACTTCCACAGGTTCAGCAAACTGGAAGCTCTCTGAACCCTGCCCTGTTAGGTTTTGATTGATTAAAATTTTCAGGTGTCCTCAAACTATGGCCCGCGGGCCACATGCAGTCCGCCTAGGACATTTATCCAGCCTGCTGGGTGTTTTTGCCAAAGCTTCCTGTCCTGCTTAGCAGCCGACTCGTCCATGGGCCTGCAGTCTGGCCCTCCAATGGTCTGAGGGACAGTGAACTGGCTCCCTGTTTTAAAAGTTTGAGGACCCCTGGTAGGGTTTTAGGAGCTCTGTGCCAGAAAACAGGGATGAAGACCCCTAAGTGTATATATATTTCTTATAAATCAGAATATGTGGATAGTTTCAGGTTGGGTGAAATGAAGAACTGACTTCCCACCATATCGTGTAATGTACAGGAATCTTTAAGTAATTAACACTTAAAGATACAATATGTTTGTCAAAAGCTATGCATAATAATTTATAAATATATTGTGCAGTGCGTACAAGCATATAGAACTTTTGCTAATAGTCACCATAACAATTTTCCATTCTAAGGAAATCATTCTTTTAAGTACTTGCAATCCTGCTGTTACAGAAATGAGACTAGGTCATCAGGTTGATTTTGCATCTTTCTACTGGTTGGTTTAGAATACTTAAAATTTTGGGAAAGTTGGTTGAGTCTTTGATTTGGCAATAATTCTATTTTACCATTTCATCTAACTTTTTCTTATTAAGATTCTTCACTAGGAAGAAGCAGCCTATCAATAGCTGGGTCCATGGTGAGCTATTCATTCTGCAGTTAAATGCTCTATACAAGTTCTATTTGAAGGGAAAAACAAATGCTTTTTCACACTCACAAAAGAAGCCAAGATGGTGGCAGGTCCTTTGGCATGCCATACTTATTCTTGAGAAACTGTGTGGTAGTGCCACCCTTGGAGGGTAATTCTCCTGTCTTGGGAACCTCCCGTTTGCCATTTCTCAGCTGGTCTCTGTTGCCCACCACCCCTGACTCCCCACCCCGCCCCACTTCTTCTACAACTTCTTAACTCAAGGCTTTCTAAGACGTTAAGCCTTTCTCACAGAGACCAATTGATTTCACACAACTTCTGTGTGGATATTTCCCGCTTTTCCTCAAGTTGGACTGCTGCCTGGGAGGCATGCTGAGCTCCACTCAGGAAACGCTCTCAGTGTGAGGACTCTTTGAGCCACATAGCACTCTATTTGATCAATTCTATGTGTTCACATTTTTATTGTTGGCTTATTTTAAAGGAAGCCTGTCTATCCTCTCCAAGGCCATTTCTGCTTCTGTGGTATTTGGAATTTATATGGGGAGCTGAGGATTGAAATTATAAGCAAATTTTGTTATTTTTTTAAAATTTTTTTATTAAATGATAGCTGTTTACATTAATGCAAACATGGGGTACAGTGTAGTGTTTTCATATACAATTTGAAATACTTTCATCAAGCTGATTAACATAGACTTCATGTCATTTGCTTAGTCATTGTGTCAAGACATTTACATTCTAGTTCCAGAAAAGTTCACTTGTACCCTTGTTAGACAGACCATATAGGTGTACACCATGGAATACTATGCAGCCCTAAAGAAAAATGAAGACTTTACCTCCTTCATGTTTACATGGATAGAACTGGAAAATGTTCTTCTTAGCAAAGTATCAAAGGAATGGAAAAAAAAGTATCCAATGTACACAGCCCTTCTTTGAAACTAATATATACTTCTCAAATGAAAGAAACAACTTAATTCTAGCCCAAGAATATGGGGGGAGTGGGGAAGGGGAGGGGAGAAGGGTGGTTGGGTGGTGGGAGGGTGACCGGAAAGATCACCTATATTTCTGTCTAACAAGGGTACAAGTGAACTTTTCTAGAACTAGAATGTAAATGTTTTGATACAATGACTATGCCAATGACATGAAATTTATGTGAACCAGCTTGATGAAAGTATTTCAAAATGTGTGTGAAAACAATACACTGTACCCCATGTTTACATTAATGTATACAGCTATCATTTAATAAAAAAAATTACAAAAAAAAGAGAATCTTCTCCTGTATGAGGTCAATTCATAAAGATTGGGTGATGTGACTTTTTTGTCTAATATGCATACACTAAGGCAAAGAGTCAAATAATATGACAAAACAAGGAAATACGTTCCAAACAAAGAAGCAAATTAAATATCCAGAAACCAATCCTAATGAAAGGGAGATATGTGATTTACCTGAAAGAGAATTCTAAATAACTATTATAAAGATACTCAGTGAGGTGAGAAGAACAAAACATGAACAAAGGGAAATTTTCAACAGAAAAATAAAAGAAAATTTAAAAAATGAACAGAAATTATAGAGCTGAAGAATACAATAAGTGAACAAAAATCTTACTAGAGGATCTCTATAGTAGACCAAATCAAGCAGGGGAAAAGATTAGCATATTTGAAGATAGAAAAGTCATGGGAAATTACCAAGTTAGAGGAGTAAAAGAGAAAAGAATAAAGAAAGAATAAAGGAAGCTTAAGGGATTTATAGGATGCTATTAAGCAGACCAATATGTGCATTATGGATTTTCAGAAGGAAAAGAAAGATAGAAAAGGGTGAAAATTTTATTCAAAAACATGGCTGAAAACCTCCCCAAATTGGAAAATGTAATGAACATTCGGATCCAAAGAGCCCAGAGAACTCAAATAAGATGAACCAAAAGGAATACACAGCAAGACACATTGTAATCAAATTGTCCAAAGTCAAATGCAAAGAGAATTTTGAAAGCAACGAGAGAAAAGTGATGTGCAGTGTTTAACAGAATCTTTATGAGACTAACAGTGGATTGCTCAGCAGAAATATTGAAGGCCAGAAGGGAATGGGATGATATATTAAAAGTGCTTAAAGAAAAAAAAGTCTGCTAAGCAAAACATTACACTTAGCAAAAATATTTCAAAATAAAGGAGATATTAAAGACTTCTTTAGGTAAAGTAAAGCTGAAGAAATTTATCATCACAAGACCTGCTTTATAAGAAATGCTAAAAAATAAAAATCAGTAAAGTTGAAAGGAAAGAATACTGAACAGAAATATGAAAGTATAACACAGGTAAAAGTAAGTGTATGAATAAATACAGAGTACTTTAATACTGTAATGGTGATAGGTAAATCACTTTTAATTTTACTATTAAAGTTAAAAGATAAAATAATTAGAAATAAGTATGTCTATAAAAATATGTTAGCAAAATACATAATATAAAAAGAATCAAATTGTGACATAAATTACATAAATCATGTATGTTAGCCATAAGTAAAAGTGTAGAGTTCTAATCTGTGATTAAATTTAAGTTATCATCTTAAATATGCTGTTATAATGATAAACTGTTTTATGAAAGTGCCATGGTTATAGCAAAGAAAACACCTATATAAGATTTAAAAAAGGAAAAGAGAAGGCAATCACAGTTTATCAATACAAAATATTCAAAAAAATACAAAAAAGACAGCAAAAGAGGAAAAGAAAAACAAAAGAACTACAAGACAGAAAACAATTAATAAAATGGCAACTTTAAAAGTTTTTTTTTTCCCTATCAAGAACTATTCTAAATGTAAAGGGATTAAACTTCTTAATAAAAATACATAGATCAGTTAAATGGATAAAAAACAAGATTTTATTATATGTTGGCAACAAGAGACTACTTTAGATTTACTGACACATATAAATTGAATGTGAAGGGATGAAGAGACATTACATGTAAGTGGTAACCAAAGGAAGTCAAGGTAGCTATATGGCTATACTTATATCAGAAAATGGAGTTTACAGGAGATAAAAAGGACATTATAAAATGATAAAGGTCAATTTAAAACCATCCTTAAAAAATTAAGTGAAACCAAGTTGCTGGGATTTTTATAAAGGCAAAAATCTTGAAAAAGCACAGCTGAGTGTTAATCAGCTCTTCTCTCATATCCCTCCTTTTATAGCTGTCTCCTGCTTTGTCACAAAGTCCTGTAACTTCCTTTAATGGCTTCTATAGATAACATCTTCAATGTTAAAGCTAAGATTGTTTTCTAAGATATTTTCCAGACCCTGCATTCCAATTACCTAATGCTGCCAAGCAGTCCTGTGACTCCTGCTGAGGAACTGACTTAGTGAAAGAATGCAGTTTCTACAACCCTATAATTTTATCACCCTGACCTAACCAATTAGTTATGCTAATTTCCTAGCCCCCTGCCTGCCAAAATTTACCTAAAAATCCTAGCCCAGAAGTCTTCAGGGAGATGTATTTTAAGAGTTCCTCTCATCTCCTCATTTGGCTGCCCAATAATTATTAAACTCTTTCTTTGCTGCAACTCCTGCTGTTTAAGTGTGTGGGTGTGATTATTATGTGGTAAGCAAACAAACCTGGGGGTCTTATAATAAATTCATGAGGAAAATGTAACAATTATAAATAAATATGTAATCAATATCAGAGATCTCTAAATATGTAAAACAGACACTGACAGAACTGAAGAGAGAATTCGACAGCAATTCAATAGTAAGAGATTTCAATATCTCACTTCCAATAATGTTCAGAACATTCAGAGGAGGGGTGGAGCAAGATGTCAGACTAGAAGGATTGTTTAGCTGAGCTCTCCTGGAACAACTGGGGAAAAAGAGACAACCCAGCCATACTTGGCTCGAGTACCTTACCCAGAGTCATAGCTCAGGGAGCACAGCAAGGAAGTGGTGAGCTGGATACAGTATATAATCCAGAGTGGTGGAAATCTGATAACTTAGGCAAGTGATTGTGATTGGCTGGGATCCCCCAGCTCCTCATTGAGGTCCAGGATGGGAGGAAGACTTTACAGAGATTTCAGTTGTTGAGGGAAGCTGAGAATTTAGTAGAAGTGGGGGGACTCAAGCAGTATACAGTATACCCCATATTTGAATGCCAGTTATAGTGGACTTGCCATCGGTTTGGTGCCTGGTGAGGCAGCCATACTTTTAAGGTCTTGTTGGCCAGGGGGCTACCATTGTGAGGTCGTTAGAAGGTCATAGTAGGGACCTAAAACACAGCCATCTTAATTTCACCTGATGGCATCAGAACTTCAATCTTGGGATAGGCTGAAGGACTCCTGCTCCCCATGGGAACTGGAATCAGGGACCACTGTGAGACCTGCCCATGCAGGATTCTTGTAAGCTTTAAGATCCCAACCTGGCAGGGTCTGCAGGCTGAGGAAACAATAAGGCAATCACTGAAGGCAACTAAGTTTGGAAGAAGGACCATAGAGGTTGCTGGATGTGCTCTCTGCTTCCTAAAAAAAACAGACCTGGTGTCCCAGAGTCAAATTGCAACAACATAAGGACTTCTGTTTATTTTCCTCCAAGGAAGAGTTTGGCTTTGCTCAGCCTGAGTCTACTTCAAGACCTTAGCTCTGAGACAAGGTAATTTGAAGCAAAAGAAGCAGTGAGAAGGAAAAAGGAGGATAAGAATGTGAACAAGAAAAGAAAGAACACATAAGATGAACAAACAGAAAAATTCAGTCAGCACGAAAAACCAAAACAGAGGAACTCCCCCAAGGAAACATGAGGCAGCTTACTGCAGAAGATTCCACCTATAAAGAATTAATGGGCTTGACAGAAAGGGAATTTAAAATATGGATGATAAAGACAATAAAAGGAATGGGCAAGAAAATGGACAGACAGAACCAAAAATAAGATGAGAGATATGTAGAATACAGAAAAGATAATGTGGAGCTTAAGAAAATGAAGGAGACAATCAGGGAATGTAAAGATTCAGTAGAAAGTATCAAAAATAGGTTAGAACATGGAGAAGAAAGGACTTTAGAGATAGAGGACAAAGTTTTGAGTTAACCAAGGTAGTTAAGTAGGCAGAAAAGAAGAGAGAGAAAGCCAAACAGTCACTTAAAGAACTATGAGAGTCCATGAAGAATTCAAACATATGAATAATAGGGATTCTTGAATGGAAAGAAGATGATCCCAAAGGAACGGAAGCCCTACAGAAGACTATAATAAAGGAAAACTTCCAGGGGATTATATAAGATGGCCTACCGGATCCAGCTTTCAACTGAAGCTCCCAGCCAGAGGGAAAGACAATGGTCATAATGAGCCCCATAAAGCTGAAGGTTGGGAGATGAGCTGTGAGAGAAGATTGATAAGTGCACATCATCCCTGCTGAGGCAAGCTGTAATTCAAATTCAAAGGAAGCAAATTCCAGGTACAAAACCCATCCCAAAAAGGATGAGAGTCCATCCCCTCCCCCAGGAGAGTGGCGTGCTATGTGCTCTCTCCAAGTGAGCAGCGAATAGAAGACGTCTTGTTTTACCCCACGGGAGAGAGCTGCTGAAGGCTGAGACTCCTTCTCCAGAGAGATTCAGCTGTGAGCCTGGGCATTCTCTTGCCCAGCATAAAAGTTGAACAAATATTTTCCCTGCCATTCTGGACCCCCAGTCCATTTTTCCCCCTCATCTGGTGGTCTGGAACCCTATCTCCTGTAGAGACCAGACTATCTGGTGGCTCCTTGCTAGGGCTAGGCATTGCATGGGTCATGACACAGCTGTACTGAAACTGTGACTTGAGTAGAAGTGGAGAGATGCAGGGGGAGAGGGACTGGCCTTGGGCTGTGTAAGGGCCTAGCAGAGGCACGGGGACCCACATTGAAGCACCTGTGAAGCAACAGCAACAATAGTAGCATGTTCTGCTCTCCCTCTGGGGTCAAATTTTGGAGAGACACCTCTTCAATTCTGTGGACCATTGGAGGGAACCAGACCTCACCCTACAGGGTACCAGAGAAGTGTGCCTGGAGCAGAGGCATGATCTCTGAGGAAGAAAAAACACACGCTGTGACAGTAACTCCCAGCTTGGAACAGAGGCAGGAGGAACACTCCCCAGTTTCCAATGAGCACCAGAGGGAGTCAGGCTTGAGCTCCCTCTGCCTGCTGGTAGCAGAGGGTGACAGCCTAGCCAAGGAGGTAATGGCTCCCCTTCAACTCTGGCAGGCACAAATCTCTGGTGCATTTGCCCATTGGGGATATCTGGGCCTTGGTCCCATGGGGTTACCATTGTCTGAGTGTGGCTGAGGTGCAAGGTGGGGAAGGAGGTGCCAACCCCCTTGGACTAATTCTTTTCCTGGGTGGGCCTTTCTGTCTCTACTGAGCAACAGAGCATATCACACTTGAGCTGCCAGTGGTCCCCTGCTGTCTGGTTGCTGGAGACCTTTGAACTCTCCCACTTGAATAGCAATTCAAGCTATTCAAATGATTCAGCAATTGTGCTGCCTAGAAAATTGGTTTGGAACTCTTGACCTGGTCTAGCCACCCAGGGACCCTCTAAGGTTGAGCCCTAGTTGTGTTGCTGTGGGAGGGACTAATTCTCCTCTCCCAGTTGTCACAGGTTGGGGGTGGGGTGTCTTAGTTGCTTGTATCTGTCCCCACCTGAGATTTCAGCTGCAAATCACCAACTCACTAGGGTTGGATAAAGGCTGGCTGAGCGCAAGACAGAGCCACCTAGCCCCATCATATCGATCAGGTCCCCAGAGTCCGGGGCTACAGGACTGAAAGGGACCTTTGCAAAGATGTAAAGGAAAAGCCACAGTCATCAGTCCCAGCTCTTTGGTAAAGGGCTAGTTAACTACAACTCCTGGAGCTCTCAATCCAATCTCACCTTACCAGTTTCTCTAACGAAATTGTGAAAAATAATCATGGAGCAGAACCAGCAGGAAAACTCTGGCAAAATAAATAATCAGAGTAGATCAACTCCCCCATGGAATGACAAAGGAGATACAACAGAAGATGTTATTCATTAACAAATGACTGAAAGGTCAGAAATAAAATTCAGAATATGCATGGCAAATAAGATTAATAGAATGGAAGTAAAGATGGAATTAGAAATTCAAGGAGTAATTAAAAAATTGTCTCAAGAAATCAATGAATTCAAAGACAAAATCTCCAAGAATTTAGACATAATGTGGAAAAAAATGCAGATCTCAAAGAAATGATGAAGTTATTCAAGGAGCTTCATACTACAGTAGAATCCCTCAGTAATAGAGTGGAGCAGGCAGAAGAAAGGGTCTCTGAAGTTGAAGACAAAGTTTTTTAATGCTCCCAAATGCTCAAAGAGGCAGAGAAGTGGAGAGGAAAAACAGATCACTTCCTGAGAGAGCTGTGGGATCACTCCAAAGGACCAAACATTCACCTTATAGTAATTCCTGAAGGAGAAGAGGACAGTCCTAAAGGCATAGATGCTCTACTCCAAGATATAATAGAGGAGAATTCCACGAGCATGACAAAAGATACAGAAATTCAGATATCAGACAGTTTCAAACTCCAGCAAGACTCAGTCCAAATAAAGGATCTCCTAGACATGTAATTAACTTTGCCAAAGTTAACATGAAGGGGAAAATTCTGCAAGCAACTAGATGTAAGAAAAGTATAACCTATAAGAGGAAGAATATTAGAATGACTGCAGATCACCCAGCTGAAACAAAAAGAGGATGGTCATTGACTTTAGATCTCCTAAAACAAACAACTTTGTGCCCAGGATCCTGTATCCAGGATAAACTGAGTTTCATTTGTGATGGAGAAATCAAACACTTTACCAATTTACACATGTTGAAGAAATTTGCCATAACTAAATCAGCTCTTCAGAATATTCTTAGACCCATCCTCCACAATGATCAGCTTAATGGTCTACTACCAAAGTAAACTCATATGAAAGTCTTGAAAAAAATGTGACATCCATAATAGTGAAAGAATTAAAAATATCTACTGGACACTTGAAAAACATAACAACTAAAACACCACCATGCTTATAAATACTCTCAATGAATGTGAATGGCTTAAATAGTCCTTTAAAGAGGCACAGGTTGGCTGACTGGACAGAAAAACTCAGGGAAGATATCTGTTGAATACAAGAAACTCATCATACTTCAAAGGATAAAAATAGAAAGGTGAAGGGATTGACATCTATAATTCAGGCAAATGGAAATCAGAAAAAAGCAGGGGTTGCAATTTTATTTGCAAATATAATAGGCTTTAAACCAACAAAGGTAAGGAAAGATAGGGTGGTCACTTCATATTTGTCAAGGGAAACACTCAACATGAAGAGATTTCAATTATTAACATTTATGCACTCTACCAGAATGCTTCTCAATTTATAAAGGAAACTCTAGCAGACATAAAGAATTTGAGATCTTCCTGCACTATAATAATGGGAGATTTTTAACACCCCTTTGGCAGTGTTGAATAGATCCACCAAGAAAAAAAAACCTAAACAAAGAAATATTGAACTTAAACTTGACCTTACAACAAATGGACTTAACAGAACTCTACAGAACATTTCATCCTAATAAAATGGAATACACATTATTCTCATCAGTTCATAGAACATCCTCCAAAATTAATCACATCTTAGGTCACAAATCTAACCTCAGAAAATTTTAAAGAATAGAATTTATTCCACATATTTTCTTGGAACATCACAGAATACAAGTTGAACTTAACAACAACAGGAATCTTCACACTCAAACTAAATAACCTTATGCTGAAGGATAAGTGGGTCAAAGATGAAATTAAGAAAAAAATATCAAATTTTTGGAACAAAATGACAATGAAGACATGAATCATCAAACCTGTGGGATACTGCAAAGGCAGTCCTAAGAGAGAAATTTACAGCATTGCAAGCCCTCCTCAAGAGAATGGAAAGAGAGGAAGCCAACAACTTAATGGGTCATCTCAAGCAACTGGAAAAGGAAGAATATTCCAACCCCAAACTCAGCAAAAGAAAAGAAATAACCAAAATTAGAGCAGAGTTAAATGAAATTGAAAACAAAGAAATCATTCAGAAGATCAACAAATCAAAAATTTGTTTTTTTGTAAAGATTAACAAAATTGATAAACCTTTTGATAACCTAAACAGAAACAGAAAAGTAAAATCCCTAATATCATCAATCAGAAATAATAAAGGAGAAATAACAACAGGCACCTCAGAAATTTAAAAAATCCTTAATGATTACTACAAAAAACTCTTTTCTCAGGAATATGAAAATCTGAAGGAAATAGACCAACACCTGGGAGCATACCACCTTCCTAGACTCAGAAAGAATTGGAAATGTTGAATAGACCTTTATCAACCACTGAAATAGCATCAACAATATGAAATCTCCCAAAAAAGAAAAGTCTAGGACCAGATGGCTTCACATCAGAATTCTACCATAACTTTAAAGAGAAACTAGTACCTATATTACATAACCTTTTCCAAAAGATATAAAAAGATGGAATATTTCCTAAAACATTCTATGAAGCAGATATCACCCTGATCCCCAAATCACGAAAAGACCCAACAAAGAGAGAAAATTATAGACCAATATCATTAATGAATATTGATGCAAAAATTTTCAATAATATCCAAGCAAACAGAACTCAACAGCACATCAAAAGAATTATACAGCATGACCAAGCTGGTTTTATCCCAGAGTTACAAGGCTGGTTCAAAATATGTAAATCTATAGATATAACACATCACATAAACAAAACAAAAAACAAAGACTATCTGATTTTCTCAGTTGATGCAGGTAAAGATTTTGATAATATCCAGCATCCTTTCATGATCAGAACACTTAAGAAAATTGGCTTGGATGGGTCATTTCTTAAACTGATAGAGGACATCTACAGCAAACTCACAGCCAACATCATATTGAATGTAATAAAATTGAAAACATTTCCACTCAGATCTGGAACTAAACAAGGATGCCTTTGTCTATGCTGCTATTCAGCATAGTAGGGGAAGTTGTAGATATCACAATCAAGCAAGACAAGGTGATCAAGGGTATCCAAATGGGGTCAGAGAAAATAAAACTCTCACTCTTCACAGATGATAGAATTTTATACCTGGAAAACCTCAGGGACTCAAGTATAAAACTCTTAGAAGAGATCAAGGAATACAGCAACATCTCAGGATACAAAATCAATATTTACAAATCAATAGCTTTGATATATACCAACAATATTTTATATTGCCTAGCAATTAAGGCAATACCTAAAATATATTACTGGGATATTATCAAGCTAAAAAGCTTCTACACAGCTAAGGACACTGCAAGTAAAGCAAACAGCCCTCAGAATGGGAGAAGATTTTTGCAGTTTATGTTTCCAACAAAGGCCTTATAACTAGAATCCACAGAGAACTCAAACTAATCAGTAAGAAAAGAACAAATAACCCCATTTCTTTGCAGGCAAGAGACTTGATAAAAAGCTTCTCTGAAGAAGACAGGCACATGGCCTACAAAAACATGAAAAAATGCTCATCCTCCTTAATCATCACAGAAATGCAAATGAAAAACACTTTGAGATATCATTTAACTCCAGTAAGATGAGCCCATGTAACAAAATCCCAAAACTACAGATGTTGGTGTGGATGTGGGGATAAGGGAACACTTATACACTGCTGGTGGGAATGCAAACTAATACATCCTTTTTGGAAAGAAGTTTGGAGAATACTCAAGGAACTAAAAGTAGACCTAACATTCAATCCTGCAATTCCTCTACTAGGTATATACCCAGATGATCAAAAACATTTTACAACAAAAACATTTGCACCAGAATGTTTATTGAAGCCCAATTCATAATTGCCAAGACGTGGAAGCAGCCCAAGTGCCCATCAACTCATGAATGGATTAACAAATCATAATATATGTATATCATGTAATACTATACAGCCATAAAAAAGATGTGAGAGGGCGGCACCTGTGGCTCAAAGGAGTAGGGTGCTGGCCCCCTGTACCAGAGGTGGTGAGTTCAAACCCAGCACTGGCCAAAAACTGCAAAAAAAAAAAAAAGACATGGGACTTCACATCTTTTATGTTTACCTGGATGGAGCTGGAATATATTCTTCTCTGTAAAGTATCTCAAGAATAGGGGAAAAAGTATCCAATGTACTCAATACTATTATGAAAACAATATATAATCACTTTCACATTCATACAAATGATAAAACACAATTATAGTCCAGAAAGAAGGATAGACGAACAGGGAGAAGGGAGGCTGGTAGGAGGAAGGGCACTTCTTGGGACCTCATCTAATGTGCGTAATGCAATGGTACATTTCAAAACTACTAACAGTAGAGTATAAATGTCTTACTACAACAAATAAGTATGTGAAGCAATGGTTAAGTTAACCAGTTTGATGTAAGCATTCCACATAGTATATTAAATCAGCACATTGTACCCCATAAATGCATTAATGTACACAGTTATGATGTCATTAAAAAATAAAATAATCCAAAAATATTGAAAAAATCAGTGTTATTCATAGTTTATACTTAAAATATTGCCAAATTAGTATATGTAAAAATCTCATTAAAATGTTTATCAAATAAAAAAAAAATTCAGAATCAGCATCAATATTTTTCCCTAATGCAATTAATGAGGGAATTGCTCTTCAGACACATAATGTCACTAATTCTTGATGACATTGAGAATATCATTGAGAAACCCTGAGAAACAAAGGTTTTCAATGATACATCCCACCCTGCCAGTTCACTGGCTTTTGACAGGGGCCTGGGAGCTGGTACTCAACTTTTCTAGGTGTCCTGAGTCTGACACAAAGATGATCTGGGCTTGCAAAGCTGTGGATTGTAGAACTAGGGATGTTAGAAAGATCTAAATAAGGATTGGTGGCTTGGAAGAGAAAGAATGCAGGGAGAAGAAAGTCTGAATCTTCTAAAATAATGAATCAACAGCTTTTAAAGTTGGGAAGTATGGGTTAAAAAGGGGGAATAGGAAATGATGGACCAACAGTGGCAGCCTCAGATGATTGTCACACATGCACATCCAAGGCTGGGTTTAGACACGCTCCAAGCACAAGCCAAACCGGCGCCACTCCATACCATGTACCCATGGGCCAAATTTGCCTTAGCTTTAGGCAAAGCCTTTTATTTCACAATTGAGGTGAAGAGAATTAAATATTCAAGTAAATTAAAGAATATACACTGTGAAAATGACACAGAGCTACATGATAATCTGTGCACTCTCATAGTCTTTCTGGAGGACAGATGGAAAATGTTAGGGAAGGTGGTCGGGAACCTGCAGAAATACCCACATCCAACTTCACACACAGAGCCATAATAAATAAAGTATGTTTTAAATGTACATCTTCTTGAAAGAATTTAAAGACAATTAAAAAGCATTCAGTATTGAAGAAGCAACATAATTATCTACATGGACCCAAAATAGATAAGGTCCCAAATAGTGTAGACCAGACACTAAGTCTCAGGCCTACTAGAAACCAGGATCAAAGAGAGGCAGGAGTGACCTGGGGTTTACTCTAGAGAGGAAAACAGGACAGAGAGCTTCCTATGGAAACCCAGGTGGGGATGTGCCAGGCTTCCTGCAAAAGAAGATAGGCTGAAATCAGGTACAGCAACTAACCAGAGCTGTGGTAGAAGACAGCTTCTTGCTTGGGGGAAGGAAAGAGCAGAAGTAGCCCTGGTGCTGGCAAAAAACTTGGTTTACATGAAAAGTTATGTGTCATCATAATGTTTGATTATAGCTACAGATTGCAGTGCTGGGAGCTGGGACTTCAAAAGCCCAGACAGGAAAAGCTGGACATAGGAGAGGGGTGGAAGACAAAAAGCTCACACTCAAAATCCAAAACATGTGAAAAAAATTAGTCATGAAAAGTGCCAAAAAACCTCAACAAATGGAAAATTCATTCTGGAAGAAATAAAAATAATAATCTGGAAGGATTGAAAATAAGTGTGGCAGTATCTTCAAAAGGAGAAATAAAGGAAAATCTCTGTTCAAAACATAAAAACACACAATTGGTAGACATTAACCACAAATAGGTAGATATGAAAAAAGCACCAATTAGAAGCCTGGGGAGGAAAAATATAGTTATTGTAAAAAAAAAAATGATAACTCCCAGATGCTGTTAAATCTATGTAAGACACAGTCAAAGAGAAGATGTAGTAAAGTGAATTAAGTATTGAGGAATTCACCCAGAATATAACATAACACTAAGAAGTCAAGAGAAGAGGGAAAATGAAAAACATTGAGAGATGTGGAAGAGAGAGGAGGTTACCTCATACATCTGTCAGTCTTTTCAGAAGCAGAGGCGGGAAGAAATGGTGGTACAGCAATATTTAAAGAGATAATGGCTGAGAATTTTCATTAATGGCTGAGAATTTTCAGACTGAAAGGGGGCACTTTTCAGGAACAAGTTTTCAGGAGCGCACACTTTTCATTACGGACAACTGGGACCAGAAAACAATGGGATAACATCATCCACATATTGATGGAAAAGGCTGTCAACCCCAAATTGCATATGGAACCAAATTATCATCCAAGAGTGAGGGAAAAAACAAGTTCAACACCACAAAGACAGAGGATGTACATCATCAAAAAGACAAATGCATCCACAAGGAAGCAGTGAGATGCATTGAGCACTGGTCACCATAAATAATGCAATGAAAGCAAACTTTAGTCTTAGACCACCAATATCCCAGAAAAAAGCTCAACACATGACACCGCCTCCTGGAACTAAATTAGACATTAGAAACATAGTAATTAAAAATAGAAATCAATGTCCATTAAGCAAACTTTATTACTCTGTAAGGAATGAAAGGCAGCAGATTCAGTGTCTGGTGAGGCTTCTCTCTGCTTCCAGACAGTGTCTTGTTGCTGTGTGCTCATATGATGGAAGGGCAAAAAGGGACGAGGTAGTTCTAAGATATAATCCCTTCATGGAGGCAGAACCCTCACCACATGATCACCTCCTAAAGCCCCATCTCTTGTATTATCACATTGGTGTTTAAACCCCAAATGTGAATTTTGGAGGAGCACACACATTTAGACCACAGCACTTGGTAAGAAGTTCAAGTATACTCTCTGCCTGCCCCCATCTCTGTTAGGCCTTGAAAAGCCAACTCAGCTGGGCTATTCTGAGGAGTGCTTTGGGGAGACACGTGGTACAGGGTATTTTAACAACATTGCTCAAATTTGTTAATGAAATCCTTTTTTTATCCTTTTGGAAATTTTATTAATATTTTTAATTGCTTTTAATTGCTTCTTTTGACATACTAATGGTGTTTCTTTTGACGGTGATGCTGTACTGAGAACTTGAAGTTTCAGCTTCGTTTGAATTACACATATAAAGTGTTACTCTATTCTCTTTGGTGAAGGAGAAATAAGCCCACGTTCTTCCTGCTGCTTTGTTGTGGTCTGCCCATCCACAAAAGTGGGAGGCTGCCATCCCAGGACCACTGGGTTTGCCAAGTGCTGAGACAGCCATAACCAGAGAACTGTTACACTGTCCCAGGATTTCACATATTCTAGACTTTCTTCTCAAGCTTCTTTGGTGGGACTTTACCCCTTGGGTACCCCATTCCTCAGTGGGCAAGAGTACCACAACATGCAGATGAATTAGGTTGGAGGCCAGTCCTCATAAGGCCCCAATCGTTCACATGTCATACAGTGTGATAGTGAAATTCAGTCTCCACTGCGGGAAGGACTCCTTCATGGGGCTGTATGCCCAACATGTAAAATAGTGCCTGAATATTTGTTGGATGAAAACACATGGACAGGGAGCTGTCTCTTGACACAACAAGTTTATAAACAGGCTTTTGTAGAAATACATTCCAAATGTGCATTACTTTATAATAGAGACAAACAGTTGGGGTCAACAAACATGAACATTGCTTCAAATGTAGAGGGGCCAGAAAATTAATGACTTAGAGAAACAAACTTGTCTCTGTGCATTTGAAGTGGGAGAAAAAAGGAATCAGTGCTGTCTGGTGCCTGAGAGATTTGGTCTAAGAAATATTACTGTGCTGTGAAATTAATTACTATTGGAAAAGAAAGCCTCCAGTGATTTAAAATTGTATTACATATAGTATATTATAGTACATTAAAGAAGTAAAGTAAATTAAAAGGCCTAAAATAATCTTCATATTATTTAAAGATCCCTGTGGCATATTAATCATGCAGCCTTCTCTATTCATTTGGTCTCTTTTTGTAAATAGAAGCAGTCTCAGACTTAAGCCACTTGACTAATAAGGGATCCTGGTAGAGAAACAAAACTGACTCTCTGCCCCCTTACTGTGTCACAGGAGTGGCTGCCACCAAAAGTCCTGGCTGCCTCTGTCCCAGTGGTACTCCTCAGGGAGACCCCTGATCGAGTTATCCTCTTTATCCCTTAAGCCTTCCAGAACTCAAGTTTTGGGTCACCCTTAGTAGAATTCCAATGGTGTTATGATGAATTAGGCTTCTGGGGCTAGCCTGAGAACCTGGCCACCACAGAGAACATGTGGATCAATTGTGAGTCAATATAGCATAATTATTAAGAATGTCAACTGGGTGCCATGGATCACACCTATAATCCTAGCATTCTGGCAGGCCAAGGCAAGAGGATTGCTTGAGGAGTTTGAAACCAGCCTAAGCAAGAGCAAGATCCCATCTCTACTTAAAAAGAAAGAAATAAAGAGAGAAAGAAAGAGGGAGAGAGAGAGAGAGAGAGAAAGAAAGAGAGAAAGAGAGAAAGGAAGGAAGGAAGGAAGGAAGGAAGGAAGGAAGGAAGGAAGGAAGGAAGGAAGGAAGGAAGGAAAGAAGGAAGGAAGGAAGGAAGGAAGGAAGGAAGGAAGGAAGGAAGGAAGGAAGGAAAGACAATTAGCCAGGCATTGTGGTGGGTGGCTGTAGTTCCAGCTACTCAGGAGGCTGAGGCAGGAGGATAACTTGAGCCCAGGAGTTTGAGGTTGCTGTGCACAGGCTAATGCCACAGTACTCTAGTCTGGGGCAATAGATTGAGACTTTGTCTCAAAAAGAGAAAAATATAATTGGATTCTGGGATGGTCAGACTACCAGTGTTGGTTTCTAGATTTAGATATTTTGTCTGCTCTTTGCCTTGGTTTTCTCATCTGTAAAATGAAAACAATAATTATAACCAACCTTATCGGTGCCATTATGGGTTGATTTGTGGGCTCCCCTCAATTTCCTGTGTTGAAATCTCAACCCCCAGTAAGTTCCTCAGAATGTGACTGTATTTGGAGACAGGACCTTTAAAGGGCAGCTGAGTTAAAATGAGGTCACAGGGTAGGCCCTAATCCAGTATGCCTGACATCCTTATAAGGAGAGGAGATGAGGACACAAGCATGGACAAAGGTAAGATCATGTGCAGACAGAGAAGAGGCCACCTGCAAGCCAAGGAGAGAGGCCTCAACAGAAACTGACATCTTGATCTCAGACTTCTAGTCTTTCCAATTATGAGAAAATATATCTGTTAAGTCACCTAGTTTGTGATAGCTTGTTATGGCTCTCCTAGCAAAATAATACAAGCACATTTGAAGATTCCATGAGACTCTGCATGTCAAGTTTAGCAGTCAAGTTTAGCTGTCATTATGTAGGAAAATAAGCTGTGAATTCTAAATAACTTTCTTAAGAATTAAGTTTAGAACACAACTTGTTCTTAAAGTAGGCACTATTGGGTATTAGGATTGCCTTCAACATTGTCTTCTTGTTTTTGGTGCTAGGCTCACAGACTGGGTGGCACATAGACCATGAGCTTCCTTGAGGACCTTGGAGTGCCTGGAAATGGTCCAGCAAGGTTCTTGGTATCATGAGAAAGACAGAATAGTGGCTGGAGACTGCTAGGATTAAACATGGCAAACATAGCAATAAAGTAGAATGATTGTCTATCCTCAGGGCAGGCAGATGAGGAACTCTCTGGACACACTGAATCCCAGCCACGCTCTTGTATGATGTGGGTTTTCTAGAGAAGTTCTGCAGTCAACCAGTGCTAACTTGCAACATGAGAGAAAGATGGCTTTGTCTGAGCAGAACATCCATGCTGGGCTTGACATTTAAAGGTTGCAGACAAAGGCTGCTCTACTGGTGAAATGATAGGCACAAGGTTCTGGCAGGTGTGGGATCTAAAAGGACAAAGTTCTGACGTGGACCTATCTGCCCAGCCATCCTCTCCAGAAGAGGTGAACTGGAATCATCACTTATGTTCTCTCAGGAGGCTGTTTGCATAACAAGGTCATATTTCTTTGAAATTACAATGCCAGTAGTGAGTTTCACAATTTCTCTATGTTTTAAATCACTTTTCAAGGTATAATTGACATACAATAAAATATATGTATTTAAGTTGTAAAATTTGGCACATTATGCCAGTGAAACGTGCACTGCAGTCATGTTGGGAAACATGGCCATCAATCTCCTGTCCCTTAGTGATCCCTTCTTACTGCCCCCACCCCCACTTGCAGGCAACAACTGACCTGCTTTCTGTCACTCTAAGTTAGCTGGCATCTCCTAGAATTTTATAGCATTGCCTCATACAATACGTATTCTTTTTGCTCTGGCTTTTTTTTCAAATTTTGAGATTCATCTATATTGCTGCTGTGTATTAGTAGTTTCTCCATTTTGTTACTGAGTAGTGTTCCCCAGCATGACTATGTTGTGATTTATTTATCAGGTCACCTGTTGATAGACATGTAGATTGTTTCTTGTTTGGGATTTTGCAAAAAAAAAAAAAAAACAGCTATAAACATTTGTGTACAGGTCTCTATATGCATATGTTATATATACGTTCTTTTCTGTTGGGTAAAAATAGCTAGCAGTGGAGTAGGTTGGATCACATGGCAGGTATATGTGTACCTTTTTAAGAAACTTCAAACTGTTTTCCAAAGTGGTTGCCTCATGTTATATTTCTGGCAGAAATGAATAAGATTTCTAATTTCTTCATGTCCTCATCTTTATGTTCAGTGTTTTCTAATTTTACTCTTATTTTAATAGGTGTAGTGGTATATCATTGTGGTTTTTACTTGCATTTCTCTAATGACTAATGATGAAATGGTTATTTAAATCTTTTGCTGATTTTTATGGGATGCTGGTTTTCTTATTATGTTTGGAGGGATCTTAATATTTTCTGGATATAAGTCCTTTATAAGACATATGCTGTGCACATATTTTCTCTCAGTCTGTGACTTGCCTTTTCATTTTCTAAACAGTGTAATTTGAAGAGCAGACTTTTTACTTTTAATGAAGTCGAATTGATCAATTTGTCCTTAATGATTCATGTTGTTGGTGTCATGTCTAAGAACTACTTGCTTCATGCAAGTCTAAATTTTTTCTCTCACCTTTTATAAAAATTGTATTGGTTTAGCTTTTAAATTTAGGATATAATTCGTTTTGACTTAATATCAATTAGGCCAAGTTGCTTCCTAGCTGCTTTCAGATCTTCTGTATCCTTACAGATTTCCTATTGTCCTATCAAGGTGGGTGTCTAAATGACTTTAGACTGAACTTTGGACCTCTGGCCTCCACCAGGCAGGGCTCTCTGAGCCCAGTTGGGTGGGTGGGGCCAAGGTTTAAGTGACTTTGGACTGAACTTAGGATTATCACTCTCTATCAGGTGGAGGCTCTCTGAACTCAATTGGGTGGGCTATGCCTGGTGCCTGAGTGACCCCTATCTGAACTTTAGACCTGTGTCCCACTTCCCTGCTGGGTGGCAGCCCCCTGAGCTTGACTGGAGAAGCAATACCCAGTACCTGAGTGACTTTTTCTGAGATCTCGGCTTATGCTGTCCACAGAGTTGCAGCCCTCATTGTTCAATTGGCTGGATGGTGCTTAGTGCATAAGCAACTCTCCTGAACTCTGGGCCAGCGTTGTCAGCTGGGAAGCCTCATGAGCTTAATTTTGTGGGCATAGCCAGTGCTGGCAGACCAACTTCGATTGGAATTCTGAACCAGTACTGCCTACTGATTCTTGTCCCCCCAGAGACACAGTCTGGGGCTGTGGATTCACAACTTGTCTGCCTTTGTTAGTGCAGTGGTAGCACTACAATGGTGAGGAGTGGACTCATCAGGGACAACCTATCAATTTAACTAAAAAAGTATAATTAACATATTAAAAAAGAGAAAAGGGGGAAGAAGATGAAAATACTCATGAGGAGGAATCAGCTGAAGTACTCTGGCAACAAGAAAAATCTGAGCATATCAATGCTTCCTAGGGACATCAAAGAGAATATAACAGAGAATTCCATCCACAGAGAAAATGCTGAAATGTCAGAAATAGAATTAGAATATGGATGGCAAATAAGATCATTGGAATGGAAGAAAAGATGGAAAAAGCGAACTAAAAACGAGTTCAGAAGTTGTCTCAAATTGGTGAATTCAAAGACAAAGCCACCAAGGATATGGACATAATGAGGAAAAATAAAGCACAGCTTAAGCAATTGAAAAAGGTATTTTGAGGAGCTTCAGAATATAGTAGAGTCCCTCAGAAACAGAGTGAGCAGTGAGAAGAAAGAACCTCAGATAAAGAAGAAAAGAATTTTGAACTATCTCAAGCATTCAAAGAAGTAGAAAAATGGAGAAAAAGAACAGAATATTCCCTGAGAGAGTTATGGGCTCATTCCAAGAAATCAAACATCTGAATTATAGAGATTCCTGAAGGAGAAGAGGATGCTCCCATTCTCTGTTCCAAGACATTATGGTGGAAAACTTCCCAAGTATTACAAGAGACACAGAAATTCAGAAAGTAGATAGTTTCAGAACCAAAGCATGACTCAATCCAAACAAACCATCTCCTAGACACATTGTACTTAATTTTGCTAATGTTAATATGAAGAAGAAACTTCTTGAAGCAGCCAGGTGTAAGAAAAGTATTACTTACAAAGGGAAAAGTATAAGGATGACTGCAGATCTTTGAGCCGAAAATTTCCAAGCCAGAAAAGTATAGTCATCAAACTTCAACCTTCTTAAACAAAACAATTTCCAGCCCTGGATCCTGCTAAACTGAATTTCATTTGTGATGGAGAAATTAAACACTTCACTGACATCCACAAGCTGAGAAAATTTGTCATGACTCCATCAGCTCTACAGGAAATACTCAGACCCATTCTTCATAACAATCAACTGGAAAGTACACCACCAAAGTAAACCTACCCAGAAATTAAAGAACAAATTTTACCTTCCACAATGGTGGGAGGCATAAAATTAAGCTCTGGACTTCTGAAAAACAAGATGACTGAAACTCTGCCACATCTTTCAATTCTCTCAATTAAAGTGAATAGTTCAAACTCTCCTTTAAAGAGGCATAGGCTGGCCAACTGGATATCCGTAGTTTACAAGAAATTCACCTTACTTCAAAAGATAAAAAAAAAACTCAGGGTGAAGGGATGGGCAATGGTATTCTAGGTAAATGGAAAGCAGATAAAAGCTGGGGTTGCAATCTTGTATGAAGATACAATAAGATTCAAACCAACAAAAATAATGAAAGACAAAAATGGACACTATATGTTGGTCAAGGGAAACACATAATATGAAAAGATTTCAAGTTAACATCTATGCACCCTATCTGAATGCTCCTCAATATATAAAATAAACCCTAACTGATCTGAAAAATATGGTATCTTCCAACACTATAATAGTTGGAGATTTTAGCACTCCATTGGTAGTATTGGACAGATCCTCCAAGCAGAAACTAAATAAATAAATAATGAACTCAACTAAGACCCTAGAACAAATGGACTTAACAGACATTTATACAACACTTTATCCTAACAAAACCAAATATACATTCTTTTCATCATGGATCATCTTCCATGATTGATCCCATTTTAGGTCAACAGTCTAACCTCAACAAATTCAAAAAAATATAAATTATCTCCTATATCTTCTCAGACCACCATGGAATAAAAGTCAAACTCAACAGCAACAGAAATCTTCATACTCAAATAAAATCAGGGAAACTAATAACCTTATGCTGAATGATAGCTGGGTCATAGACAAGATCAAGAAGGAGATCATTATGTTTCTGGAAAAAAATGCTAATGAAGCCACAAACTATCAAAACCTATGGGATATTACAAAGGCAGTCCTTAAAGGGAAATTTATAGCATTAGATGCCTTCATCAAAAAGACAAAAAGAGAGCAAGTCAGCAACCAAATGGGACATCTCAAGCAACTGGAAAAGGAAGAACAGTCTAATCCCAAATCCAACAGAATGTTGGAAATAACCAAAATTAGAGCAGAATTCAATGAAATTGAAAACAAAGAAGTATTCAGAAGATCAGCAAAACAAAAAGTTGGTTCTTTGAAAAGATTAGTAATTTTTTTATTATTAAATGATAGCTGTGTACATTAATACAATCATGGAGTACAGTGTGGTGTTTTCATATACAATTTGAAATATTTTCATCACGTTGGTTAACATAGCTTTTATGTCATTTTCTTAGTTATTGTATTAAGATGTTTATATTCTACTTTTAGAAAGACTCACCTGTACTCTTGTAGGATAAACCTAGAGGTGATCCCTCCAATCACCCTCTCTCTACCCATCTACCTCCTCCCCCTAGATTAGTAAAATTGATGGAGTCTTGTCTAGACTAATCAGAAAAAGAAAAACAAGATCTATAATATCTACAATCAGAAGTGATAAAGGGAAAATAAGAACAAATGTCACAGAAATACAAATGATTCTCAACAATTAGTACAAAAAACTCTATTCCCAGAAATATGAAAATGTAGAGGAGATGGACAAATATCTGGAAGCACAGTACTTTCCAAAACTCAGCCAGAAAAATTTATAAATCTTGAATAGACCCCATTAAGTACTAAAATAGCATCATTTATACAAAATCTCCCCAAAATGAAAAGTCCTGGACCAAATGGTTTCACACCAAAATCCATCAAACATTCAAAGAGTAACTATTTCCTATAATGCATAAACTTTTCCAAAATATAGAGAAAGAAGAAATCCTTCCCAACACATTCTATGAAGCAAATATCATGCTAATCCACAAACCAGGAAAGGGCCCAACAAAAAAAGAAAACCATAGACCAATATCATTAATGTATATTGATGCAAAAATATTCAACAAGATATTAGCAAACAGAATATAACAACACATTAAAAATGTTAGACACCATGATCAAGTGGGTTTTATCCCAGAGACACAAGGTTGGCTCAACATACACTAATCTATAAATATAATATACCACATAAATAGAATCAAAAACAAAAACCATGTGATTCTTTCAATTAATGCAGAAAAGGATTTTGAAAATATCCAGCATACTTTCATGATAAAAACACTCAAGAAAGTAGGCTTAGAAGGAACATTCCGTAAGCTGATAGAGGCTATCTACAGCAAACCCACAACCACTATCATATTGAATGGAGTAAAACTGAAAGCATTCCCACTCAAATCTGGACCCAGACAAGGATGCCTACTGTTTCCATTGCTATTTAACAAAGTGTTGGAAGTCCTAGGCCTCACAATCAGGCAAGAGAAGGAGATCAAAGGAATCCAAATGGGGACAGAGGAGATCAAACTCTCCCTCTTTGCAGATGATATAGTCTTATACCTGGAAAACCCCAGGGACTCAACTACAAAGCTCTTAGAAGTTATAAAGTAATATAGGGCCAGCTCAGCTTATACAATCAATACTCACAAACTAATAGCCTTTGTATATGCCAAAAATTGTCAAGTCAAGAATAAAATCAAGGATTCTTTCTTTTACAATAGTACCAAAGAAGATTAAATACCTGGGAATACATCTAACAAAAGATGCGAAAGATCTCTATGAAGAGAATTATGAAACTTTGAGAAAGGAAATAGCAGAAGATATGAACAAATGGAAGAAAATACCATGCTCATGGCTGGGAAGAATCAGCATTGTTAAAATGTTCATACTACCCAAAGCAATCTATAAATTTAATGCAATCCCTATCAAAGCACTAATTTCATACTTTAAAGATCTTGAAAAAATAGTAATTTGATTCATGGAACTAGAAAAAACCCCAAATCGTGAATACAGTTCTTAGAAATAAAAAACAAATCTGGAGGCATCACATTGCCAGACTTCAGGTTATATTACAAGGTGATAGTAATCAAAACAGCATGGTACTTGCACAAAAAGAGAGATATAGATCTATGGAATAGGGTAGAAAATATAGAGATGAACCCAGCCACATATATCATTTGATTTTTGAAAACCTAACAAAACACCCACTGGAGAAAAGAATCCTTGTTTAATAAATGGTGCTAGAAGAACTGATTATCCACATGCAGAAGACTGAAACTGGACCCACACCTCTCACCATTGACAAAAATTGGTTCTCACTAGATAAAAGATTTAAATTTAAGACACAAAACAATAAAAGCTCTGGAAGAAAGTGTGGGTAAAATGCTTGAAGATAATGGCCTGGGGAAAAAAAAACTTTATGAGGAAGACCCTCCCTGGATTGCAGCAACACCAAAAATATATAATTGGGAGTTGATCAAGCTAAAAAACTTTTGCATAGCTAAGAGTACCACAAACAGAGCAAACAGACATCCCTCAGAATGGGAGAAGATTTTTGCATGTTATGAATATGAGAAAAGCCTGACAACTAGAATCTACAGAGAACTGAAATTAAACAATAAGTGCAAACAACCCCCTCTATAAAAAGGCAAGAGATTTGAATAGAAACTTCTCTGAGGATGACAGATGAATAGCCCACATGAAAAAAATGCTCATCATCTTTAATCATCAGAGAAATGTAAATCAAAGCCACTCTGAGATACCATCTACCCCCAGCAAGATTAGCCCATACCACAAAGTTCCAAAACACCAGATGACATGGATGTGGAGAGAAGGGAACACTTCTTCACTGCTAGTGGGATTGAAAACTAATATAGCCTTTTTGGAGAGAAGTATGGAGAGTCCTCGAAAATCTAAAAGTATACCTTCCATTTGACCCTGCAATCCCATTACTAGGTATCTACTCAGAAGAATAAAAATCATTTTACCACAAAGACATGTGCACTAGACTGTTTATTGCTGCTAGATTCTTAATTGCCAAGTTGTGGAAGCAACCTAGGTGCCTATCAACACATTAGTGGATCAACAAACTGTACCTGTATATCATGGAATATTATTCAGCTATTAAAAAGATGGAGACCTTACATCTTTTACATTTACCTGGATGGAGTATATTCTTTTTATTAAAGTATTGCAAGAAAGGAAAAATAAACATCTAATGTACTCCATACTAATATGAAATCAACATATAAATAATTACATGTTCATAAGAACAATAAAACACTCTTATAGTCCAGTTTGGGGACAGAGGGGACAGGGGAAGACATATGGCAGACGGATGGAGGGCATGAAGTGGGATCTCACCTAATGTGTACATTGTGAAGGTATATAACATGCCGCCTCTGTAAGGAGCTCTTCTACAAATGGAACTTTACCCTGGAAGTGAAAACAATGTAACCTAAGTATTGTATCCTCATGTTAATTTGATTGGAGTTTACAAAAATAAAAAATAAAAATAGAAAAACTAGCTGGTCATTGTGGTGTGTGTCTGTAGTCCCAACTATAGGGAAGGCTGAGGTAAGAGAATCACTTGAGCCCAACAGTTTGAGGTCTCTGTGAGCTATGACACCAATGTACTCTACTAAAGGTGACAAAGTGAGACTGAGTCTCAAAAAACAAACAAACAAAAACACCATCAACCACAAAAAATCATATTAGAAAAGTAAAGCAAAGGGAAGTCAAATAATTTATCCAACATCACACTATAAATTAACTATGTATAGTGTTAAAATACAAAAGCATAGAGTAAATGATGCATTAAGATGAAAATACTTATAAATGGTGGCAAATTACTATCAGGTCCTGGTAAAAGGTCTTTGAGAAAAATTACTCAATTTTACCAAAATATATACATATATATATATACATACACTATATATATATGTATATATATAAATATATGTATAAAATATATGCATACATATACATATATATGTATAAATCATTTTTGAAAACTCTGGAAAAGATTGTAGATGTTCATGAGGTAGAAAAATTTGAGACTTTTTGTGGTTAAACTTGAGTAGGTTTAGATAAAATTTGGTAAAGGAAGGAAAGAAGAAAATAGAAGGAAGAAACAAGAAAGAAAACAGAAAAGTCATGGATGAGAGTTGAAATAAATATAATTAACTCCTAAAACAAATTGTCCTATCAATTGTGCGAGCTGTTCTGAAATCTGTAACTATGTTTGTGGATATGTTTATTTTCCCCTAAACATTATCAGTTGTTGTGTCATGTATTTGAAGTCCTGTTATTAAATGTATATTGAAGATTGCTATGTCTTATTAATGAATTGATCACTTCATCATTATAAAATGACCTTCTTTATCCCTGGGTAATACTCTGCTCTGAAATCTATTTGACTGAAATTAAAACAGCCACTACAGCTTTCTTTTGATTCATGTTACCATGGAATATTGCTTTTCATTCGTTTACTTTTAATCTGTTTGAGTCTTTATACTTAAATTCGTGGTTTTTATAGGCAGTATCAATTGTCTTGCTTTTTTCTCCAATCTGAAAATGTCAGACTTTTAACTGGCATGTTCAGACCATTAACATTTACCATGAATATGAATATGCTTAAGTTTAAATCTATCATCTTGCTGTTTATTTTCTATTAATCCCTTTCTTTGTTCTCCTTTTCTTCTTATTCTGCCTTCTTTCAGATTAACTGACTTTTTTTTTTTTTTTTTTTTTTTTTTTTTTTAATTTTTATATAAAAAAAAATTTTTTTTATATTATTTTATATTAATCCCTTTCTTTGTTCTCCATTTCTTCTTATTAGGCCTTCTTTCATATTAACTGAATTTTTTTTTTTTTTTTTTTTTTTTTTTTTTTACTGTTTCATTACATCTCCATTGTTGTCTTATTAGTTCTAACTTCTTGTTTTGTATTTGGGTGATTCCCTTTGGAGTGGGGAATGTGCAAACTCAAGGCTACATCTGACCCTGCAGATTCTTAAGTGCAGTTCCTCAATTGAATTCAAACTTTACAGAAAAAATGCCTTTGGATTCAGTAATAAGGCCATATTTGGCCCCAAGTCTGCAGCTTCCCCACCCCTTCTTCCTGCCAGCCTTTGTGTTATTGTTGTCACATATTTCACTTTGACATACATGAGTCACTACAAATGGTTTGAGGCAAACTGTGTTATAGTCCATTATTTCACTTCCAAGAATCATAATTGACAGTGTCCTTTCTGATTCACCTGTGGATGTTTCAACTTCCTCAGCTTATTGGTGTTGTTGAGAGGGCTTCATTTGTTTTCATATATGCAGATCATATGTTACTTGATTGATTTTTGTGTATCTTAGAACTTTCATAATGACCCATGTATGCTGTAAAGCCCACAATATCCTATTGTGTTTGTTTAAGCAGTCACTTATTTTTTAAGCATATTTAAATAATAAGAAAAGGCAATTATATATTTAATCATTAGTTAACATTTCTTTGTGTAGATCCAGATTCCATCTGGCATAATCTTCCTTCTCTCTGAAGAACTTCCTTGAACATTATAGCATGAGTGTGCTGGGGTGATGAGTTCCTACAGATTTAATATGCCTAAAAGAATTTTTATTTTGCTTTCAGTTTTGAAAGATATTTTCCCTGGGATAGAACTAGGTTAACTTTCTTCTTCTCTAAGGATGTTTTCCCATTGTCTTCTCTCTTACATTGCCTCTTATGAGAAATCTGCTGTCATTCTTAACTATGTGCCTCTGTTCTTATGTCTTTTTTCCTAGCTGAGTTTTAAATTTTCTTTATCGTTAGTGTGAGAAGCTTTAGTTTGATTTTCTTTGCTCATTGAATTCCTTCAGACTCCAGGTTTATTGTTTTCATTATTTCCTTCAATTTTTTTTCTTCCCTTCTCTTCTTTGGGGACTCTAGTACCATGTATGTGCAGGTGTTTAAAATTGTCTCACAGATCACTGATGAACTTTTCATTTTTTAAAATAATACTTGTGTGTTTGTATGGATAGTTTTTATTACTAAGTCTTCAAGTTCACTGATCTTTGTTTCTACGATGTACAACCTGCCATGAATCACATTTGTGTATTCTCACTGCAGATATTTTAGTTCTCATATCTAGTAGTTGAGTTTGGGTGTTTTATACTTCTATATTTCTACTTAAATTGATGAACATATGGAATACATTTATAATAATAACCATCTATATGCTTTGCTTTCTGATTCTCACACACATCATTCCTAAGTCAGTTTTAATTTGAATAATTTTTCTCTACACTGTGAGTCATTTTTTGCTATTTTGAATGCCTGTTAAATTTTTATTGGGTGTATGATATTTAAAATTTACTTTTTGGGTGATGAATATTTTTGAACTGCCATAAATGTTCTTGAGCTTTGTTCTAGGACATAATTAAGTTATTTCAAAATAGTTTGGTCCTTCAAGACTTGCTTTTAAGATTTGTTAGGTAGGACAAGAGCAGGGCCAATTACCATTCACTACGAGACAAGATCCTTCTGAATGCTCTACCCAGTGCTCTGTGTCTGGTTTGTGGTAGCATGCACGATTCCTTATTCTGTCAGTATTGAATGAGTCTTTGATATTATACCTTCTTATCTTTAAAGACAAGAAATGGTCATTCTCCATCCAATCTTAGGTTGTTTTTCTCACACACATGTACTGATCAGTACTCAGCTAAAGACTGAGTGACATTCTACAGAAGGGAGACTGGGTTGTCTCCCTTCATGTAGCTCTTCCCTCTCTAATACTCTGTCTTGCAAACTCTGGTCATATTCTTCTTCCTGGAATCTCAGTTATATCTTCTCAACCCAGAGAGTTCATCCCTGCTGATCTCCTCTTTTGTGCTGTGGCCTAGGAACTCTTGCAAGGCAGTAAAGTCAGGTAAATTGTAGTGCTCACACAATTTGTTTCCCATATCTCAATAATCATGGTTTTTTGTGACTGATGCCCAGTATGTTACATATTTGATTCACAGAAAATACAATGTATTTTATGAGCTAGGATCAGAAGTCACACTTCATCATTTTTACAATATCCTACTAGTTAGAGAAGGTAGTCTTCCCCAATGTGTGGGTTGGGGTGGGGGCAGAGGCAGGAGAAATTATGCAAGGGCATAAATATCTAAAGATAAGATTCATAGGAGTCTGGCCACCACATACAGGCAGTAAATACACCAATTTGGAGAAGATTAGATTAGGCATATGGGGTGAAGCAAGATGAAAGTGCATAAGAAAGAGTTGATAGCCACTAGAAGGGGTTGAGACAGAAATAATTTCTTTCTATTCTCTGTGTTGTATTAACACCTCTATCTCAATTGAGTTTTATTCACACTATATCACTATTATTTAAGTGCTAATCTCCTCTATAAATTGAGAATTCCTGGAAGGAAATATCTTGCTTGTATTATAATAGGTGCTCAAGCATGGTCTCCTAAATTGAATCAAATTAATTGGTCTGGAACAATAAGTTTACCAATATCTAGCATATGACACTAAATAAGTTTACCAATATCTATCATGTGACACTAAATGTTAAGATGTGATAAGCTGGTGGCAGGATAATAAAACAATGAATGGTTTTCATTTTAGGCTGGCTGACTAGACCCATGGGTTAAGGACAGAGGCCAAGAACTTCACTTTCAAGGCTAAGGTTGACGTGGTAATTCAGGGATAAAATGGTAAGACTTAGATATTCCAAGTGATGGTAGCAAGAGATGAGAATAAAGTGTAAAGCAAATTCCAGGCCATATGGAGAAAGTAATTAATAGAACTTTATTAAGCATATAGGGAAGGAGGGGCCAAGATGATGCTAGGGTTTCAAGCTAAGGAAACCTAAAAATTCACCAACAAATTAAGACAATTCTCAGACTGGATACATTACTCCCCTTCCAAAGTTGTTCTTCTATCTTTATTTCCTATGTTAGAGGACTAAGCTAGAAATCTTAGAGCTTGAATGTTTCCTTGTTCTTATCTATCAATTAACTTGGTTACTCTTGCAGCTTGGGTTTTCCAGGAAGCTGACTCAGATAGAATTTGGTGTGTGGCATGTTTATTAGGGTGTGTTCCTGGTATCAACCCTGTGGCAGGGAGAAAATTGAGGCAATATTAGACAGAGGGAGAAATTGAGCTCATACAGAGGCAATGACAGTGTTGGGTAGTTCCAAAGGAGCCCCATATTGGACAAAGATGGCCAAGGTCATGTCTTCATGCCTTCACATCTTGGGATGGGAAAGATATTTTCACTGGGTATAGAACTAGGTTGACTTTCTTTTTCTGTTAATGATGTTCTCCTATTATTTTCTCTCTCACATTGTTTCTGATGGGAAATCTGCTGTCATTCTTAACCATGTGCCCCGGTGTGTATGTATTTTTCTCTGGCTGACTTTAAAATTTTCTTTATCCTCTCCCCTCACTCATAATGTAAGGGTACCTGTCAAATCTATTAAGACTAGAGTCTAAATGTCTTAAGGCAACAATTAAGTAAGAGAGTTGAAGGCTATGTTAACCAGTTTGATGTAAGCATTCCAAATTGCATATAAAATTGGCACGTTGTACCCCACAAATGCATTAATAAAAAATAAAATAAATAAAATTTTTTTATCATAAGTGTGAGCAGCTCTGTGAAAGTTAGGCCATCCTAGGTGGGGCTCGCAGCTGAAGACTGTTCACAGCATTCCTGGTAACTTGTGCAACTAATACTTCACTGATGGGCACCTGGATGGAATGTTGCAGGGTACACATCACTATGATCCTCAAGTCCTACCAGGTTAGTTATTTGGGATTCTCATCTTGTTTCTTGAGAATTGCTGTAACAGGGTCCTAACTTATCTCTCTTTTCATTGTCTTTACCATTCTTTAATCCATTTCCAACTCTGCTGCTATGATTTTTCTAAACACAGGTTTAATCATGTCATTCTTCTCTTTAAAATAATTCAAGGGCTTTTCTTAGCCTGTACGATTCACAATCTGGACTTCACCTTAGCTGTACTCTATCCTTGACAAACTACTTGAAGTTGGTGCTGGACTTTCTCATGTCTTCTCATTCCTTATCTGATATATGTCTTCTCTTTCTGTCTTGACTGTTTGCTTAACTAACTCCTCCTGGATTTGCCTTCCAGACTCACCTCTTATATGAAATCTTCATGCCTCTGCTAGCCTGAGTTAACTGGCATTTCAATGTGATGTTATAGCCTCCGTTATGTGACTTTTTGTAACATTTATTACATGATGCTCCAGAGTACTATTACCAGAGAGATTCATCTCACTGAGGGTATAGAGAATTTTATCTCTATAACCCAGCCCAGTACTTGGAGGGGGCTTTCAAATATTTGTACAGCAAATGAGTTAGTAAAATGATTTAAAAACTATATTTGGCCAATTTTATTCTCCTGATTATCAGCCACTCTCTTTTGGACATCTGGAGCAGAGTTTTCAGAAGAAGGTATCAGTCTTTGAAATGAGGCTTACTTATGGATCAGCTCTTAATTTTTCAGTAAAAATATTGCAGTCTACAAAGTTTAGTCTATGAGCTACTTTGGCCCATTATTGAAGATCTTCTCTGTGGATGTTGTTAAGGTGCTTAACGAAGGAAATTGCTGACTGTTCTGATTTGCTGTCTGCCCTCTTCCTCTCACACCCCATGAAGTAAATCCCAAGAGCAGAAGTGAGAGGCAGATGTGCATCCTCCCCTACAGGGGAATACAGAGTTCTGTGGATGTCCTCTTCTGCCACTGGTTTCTGGGTTCCAGTTCCTAGACTGGGTGAGAAGAGATGGTTACATTTGGAGGATCTACTGCCCCCAGCCCAGTATTGTCCTGACCCCATCCTGTACCTGGCTTCCTCTCTGAAGTGAGAAAGAATCTTGCTGCAAGACACAGAGACTCCTCTGAGCCACTCATTGCTGATAGACAGTGCCCACCTCACCTACAAACCATGAAGTTCTTGTTTTTGTTTTTTTGCAGTTTTTTGGCCAGGGCTGGGTTTGAACCTACCACCTCCAGTATATGGGGCTGCAATAATACTCCCTGAGCCACAGGTGCCGCCACAAACCATGAAGTTCTAATGAAGCCTCATACTTCTCACTAAAGGTAACCCTGCCACACAGAGCCTAGAATCAGTTGTGTGGATGACGATGATCTTCCAATAAGTTCCCATACCTTATTCACCTGCATTCACTTAGAATTACTTCTAAAAGAGCCCCTAAGCAGAATCTCATGCTGTTTCAGATACTACTGACTTTTTGGAAGTCACAGAGACTTTTTGGGAAACTTTAAATAATTTATTTTACAAAGCCATCTCCTGTCCAGGGAGGTTTTCATGTTGAATTCTATTAACAGATTTTGTCTTCTGTTATAATGCATATATTAACAATTAAAAGCCATTTAAAATAATTGATTCAATTCACCAAAGCCAACAAATTAATTAACTGATGCATAATTAATCAGAGCAGCAAGGCATCCATTCTTCAGGGACCAGATAGAAAAGCTGTGATTTGTGTGCTCATGAACAGCTTGGATACAGACAGCTGTGCTCTTGAACCAGACACAGATACAATTGGGGTCATAACTGAAGAGTCGGAGGCTGGTCAGACCACAGAAGGAGTTCTTGGCATTGGCTACTCTGCTCAACACAAGGGAGTGTTACACTTCTTTGTTAGTCAGGTTGGGCTCCTATGGCAAACAAAATACAAGGCTTAAATGACAGACATGTATTTCTCATAGTTCTCAAGGCTGGAAAATCCAATATCTAATACTGCCAGTTTCCATTGCTGGTGAAGTCTCTCTTTCTGCATTGCAAATGGCCACCTTCTTGCTGTGTCCTTGCAGAACAGGGCAAGAGAGCGAAAAAGCTGGTGAGAGTGCTCTCTGGTCTTTATTCTTCTTGTGTGGATACTGCTCCCATATGGAGCCCTACTCTTACGATCTCATCTACCTTCCAAAGACCCCATTTTCCAAATACCATCACAATATGAGTATCAACAACATATGAATTTGCAGGGACACAAACATTGATTTTATATAAATTATGCTCCAGCCTAGGTCTTAAGATAGACACACAGCTATTGGATGTCAGAGCCAAAGGATCCTGAGAGACCAGCTTGGTCCATTGCTCAATATATACAGCTTGACTATTCCTTATCCAAAACTCTTGGGCCCAAAAGTGTTTTTTGGATTTTAGATTTTTTTGGATTTTATATTTGCACATGCATAATAAGGTATCTTGGGGATGGGACAAGTCTAATTTTAAAATTCATTTATATTTGATATATATCTTATTCATATAGCCTGAAGGTAATTTTATACAATACTTCTAATAATTCTGTGCGGAAAACAAACTTTTGTCTGCATTTGACTATGACCTGGCTCATGAGGTCAGGTGTGGAATTTTCCACCTAGGGTGTCATGTCAGGGCTCAAAAAGTTTCAGGTTTCAGAGCATTTAACATTTTGTATTTTCACATTAAGGTTTCTCAGCCTATACCAGTATACTCAAATTGTGGTCAAGTTGCCAAACTGCAATGTGGCAAACTCAAGTTGCCAAACCACAATTTGTTTCTAGTGCATGAAGAGATGAGTTTGGAAATTGACAGTAATCATTTAGAAACGTCAATAATAATTTGACAGAGTAATTTTATAACTGCTAAACTAATATTTAAATTTAAGGGCTTATTTTTTATGCCTTTTTATTAAATATTTCTCATAATTCATTTTTATTGTGTTTAAAATAAGCATCATTTATAAGCAATAGATTATAAATTGTAAAAAACAAAGCAAAGCAAATGCAAGCTGGTCCTTTACCAGAGATATTGCTTAGCTTATTCCAGAAATCTTTAAGCCCAAACCTTGCAAAATTCTGTCTTAGCCTGATCATGTTCTAGGGGAGATAACATAAGCTCTAATATCCCTCTGCAACTGTGTTAGAAAAGGGGATTTGAGATGCTTTGCATTTGCCTCTGGAGGTGCTACAGTGCTCTGCAGAGTTCAATGCTATCTAGAGAATAAAAGGAGCAAAGTCATATCAAAGCCATGTAAGCTGTAAATAACATAGCTGCACTTAGACTCATTTTGAACATGTACTTACTGAGAGGGTCAGGAGTTAACTGTGAAAAGTCACGTTACTGTACAATCACCAGCCACAGCTGCACATTAGAGTGCATTAGAGTACACCACGGTGAGTTAATGTACCAACTCAGATAACAAGAGCGGCAGGCACTGAGGACATGTGCCTTGGGGGTTTTAGTGAGAAAATAACAGAAAAGAAATCCGAACCATTATTTTGGACAGTGGGATGTTGACGAGCAGGTTAGGACACAGGTAGCTAGCCATATCTAGCATGTCACTAATAAAAATGGAGAGAGTTTAGTCATTGTTCTGATTTGAAGAGGAATGAGATCTGACTACAGTTGTCCTTGAGTTGTGGTAATGGTAATACCTGCCATCAAGTTTGCACAAAGACTTTTTGTGCTGTGGGAGCTGTAATAGCTTTTGTAATCTCTTGCATGGGATTTAAGGTAGGCCTGTTTTGGCCATTTATAGGTTATCATATATGCACAGATAGGCCATAGGGGATGATTCCCCACAATCCAGACATCACCTCCATTTCTGGAACTCTTACTATGTACAAGAGCCTTGACTTGGGAAAGAAAAGAACTGTGATTCTACTGTTGTGCATAAGTGGTCTTTGAAATACGATTACAACATTTTAAAAAGTAAAACTGCTGGCTCGGCGCCTATAGCTCAACGGGCTAAGGCACCAGCCACATACACCTAAGGTGACGGGTTCGAATCCCCAGCCCAGACCCGCCAAACAACAATGACGGCTGCAACCAAAAAATAGCTGGGCATTGTGGCGGGCACCTGTGGTCCCAGCTACTTGGGAGGCGGAGGCAAGAGACTCGCTTGAGCCCAGGAGTTGGAGGTTGCTGTGAGCT
>CAUYTI010160032.1:0-31778 GCA_963575145.1 Galago senegalensis
TTTTTGAGACAGAGCCTCAAGCTGTCCCCCTGGGTAGAGTGCCATGGCTTCACTGCTCACAGCAACCTCCAACTTCTGGGCTCAAGCGAGTCTCCTGCCTCAGCCTCCCAAGTAGCTGGGACCACAGGCACCTGCCACAACGCCTGGCTATTTTTTGGTTGCAGCCATTATTGTTGTTTGGTGGGCCTGGGCTAGATTCAAACCTGCCACCTTAGGTATATATGGCTGGCACCTTAGACACTTGAGCCACAGGCACCAAGCCTGTTTTGTATTACCACTAATCCATGTACTTCTCTAATATTAAGAATAATAATGTTAGAAAATCAATAGATTTAATACTCTTCAAAGTCACATATCTAATCTTATTAATTTAGAATCCTCAGGGCTAGCACAGAGCCTGGCACATAGTAAGTCCTTCACAAATTTGTGTTAAATGAAGGAACCTGGCACTGCTAAAATGGCTCAATCCCCGAAAAATCTCCTAAAATTCAAACTTGAATAGTGGCTTACAGTTTACTTAGTCCCTTATATACAAGGATGTTACTCTTACATTGTTAAACTTAATTAACATATGCAACCTAAGTACAGACTTAAGGCTTGCTCACTGCTTGATCCCTGAAAATATTCAGTTTTATAATCCTATTAAATTGGATATTCTAACTGATAGTGAAACCAAGTTCTCTAAAATTTTTCATGCTTCTAGTTTAGTCAGCTACCCTTGAACTTCCATTCCTTGGTTCTAATTCTTCTGTTGTCCATATCACAGACACAAACACACACACAAACCTTCTTGGTCTACTTCTCTAGAAAACCTTGACTAATAGCAAAGATAAAACTTTTCGGGAAGCTAGTCTTGGTGGCTCACACCTATAATCCTCACTCTGGGAGGCTTAAATGGGAGGACTGCTTGAGCTGAGGAGTTCAAAATGAGCCTGAGTCAGAGCAACACACTGTCTCGAAAAATCAAAAAATGAACCAGGTCTTGTGGTGGGCACCTGTAGTCCCACCACAGTAGGAGGCTGAGGCAGGAGAATCACTGGAGTTTGGAGTTGCTGTAAGCCATTATAAGGCCACTGGCCTCCATTCAGCCTGGGTAACAGATACCTTATCTCAAAAAACCAATTTATTTGAATAAGCATATCTATTTTACATTTTAAAAAATTTAATATTATCTCATACAAAATAAAAACTAAATTGTGGATTATTTAATTTTATATATGTCCATAAAACACATATACAAAATATATATTTTCGAAGAACCTATTTAATATACAGGGTGACGGTAAGGTCTGTGTGCCATGGTTAAATTGCACATGAACTGGGCAGTGCCTATAGCTCAAAGGAGTAGGGCGTCAGCCCCATATGCCAGAGGTGGCAGGTTCAAACCCAACCCTAGCCAAAAACTGCAAAAAAATAAAATTGCACATGAACTTTGTTGCCACACTGTGTATGTATATGTGGGGTGGGGGGTAGGTGTATGTACACATATTGTTTTTTCAAAATTTAGCATCACGCCAGGTAATTGAACACCAAAGCATTTCCACTAATGTCAGGTATATAGGAGGAGACCAGCAGCAGCACGGCCTCTGTCTGAATATTTGTATTCTGTCCAAAATTCATACATTGAAACTCCAAATCACCAGATACTGAATCTGCCAGTGCCTCCAGAACTGTGAGTAATAAATTTCTGTTATTTATAAGCTACCCAATCTATGGCATTCTATCATAGCAGTCCAGACAGACTAATATAAGCACTACTATTCAATATTTATTCAGAGTGCTAGCTCAATATTCAAGAGTTAGATGAGAAGAGGAAGATAATTATCCTACGGTGTGGATCATATTCTAGGAAAATGGTCGTTTCCCAGGAGACAACATTAAAAAAGAAAAAAGATAATCAGATACAAAGCCGCTCAAAGTTTAAGAAACATTCTGACTCGGCGCCTGTAGCACAGTGGTTACAGTGCCAGCCACATATACAGAGGGTGGCAGATTCCATTCTGGCTTGGGCCACCTAAACAACAATAACAACTGCAACAAAAAATAGCCGAGTGTTGTGGTGGGTGCCTATAGTCCCAGCTACTTGAGAAACTGAGGCAAGAGAATCACTTAAGCCCAAGAGTTTGAGGTTGCTATGAACTGTGATGCCACAGCACTCTACTGAGGGTGACATAATGAAAAAAAAAAGAAAAAAAAGTTTAAGAAACTTTCAGATGGGAATCATTAAGATTTTTTTAAAAATCAGTAGCTTTAATGTAACAAATATACCATTGGAAACATGAGATCCCTTTTACAATAAAAAACAACAGTATAATCAACAATAAAAATATACATAAAAATGTTTACCCAGAAAAATATAGGCCTAAAAGTTCAGTCAACTAAATTTGTACTCATCCTAGAAAAAGTGCTACATAGTTCATTGCTGGACATCACTACGGTCACCTTCGAAGTACTTCCTGTGGCCATCTGGTAACCACGGTAATATGTTCAAAAACACACTGAGAGAAGAGTAGAGTCAATGTTAGAGACACACATTAATTTTGGAAAGAAAGATATTTTGAAGATATTATTTTTTACAGCAATTTTTTAAATTCAACACAATCCTGATGAAAAAAAAAATTTTTTTTGTGAAGACTAGGGTCTTACTATTGCCCATGCTGGTCTCAAGCCCTTGGCCTCAAGCGATCTTCCTTCCTCAGCCTCCCAAATGCTAGATTACAGCTAACTAAAAATTCAATTCTCATTTTCATTGAAAAAATAAGAGAATAGCTAAGAAATTGCTTTGAAAAGAAAATAGTGCATATTCCTAAGGGGAGAAATGTATTTATTACAAAGCTAAGATAATTAAAATAGCATGTCACTAGAACAGAAACAAACAGTTCAAATGGCTGCTAATTGGATCCAAAATTTTAAAAAATGTGGTACATATTTTTAAAAGCATTTCATAGCCAGGATAATCGGTAAATGGTGTTTGGACAACTTGTTAGCTAATTGTTAAAACATAAAGATTAATTTCTACCCATTCTTTTACTCAAAATTAATTTCAAATGCATCAAATGTTTATGCAATGCTGTGAAAGCCCTGAAAAGCATTATGGAGAGGGTAAGGATTTTCTGCGGCTTCCCAGAAAGCCCAACATGCATCAAGAAAGATATTTTTGCAGCACCATTCACAATTGCAAAGATACAGAATAAACCCATATGCCCATCAGCTGAGTAGCTAAAGAAGAGGTGGTATACATACACCATGGAGTACTAGTCAGCTGTAATAAGGAATGAAATCATGTCTTTTGCAGCAACTTGCATGGAGCTGGAGACCACTATCCTAAGTGAAGTATCTCAAGAATGGAAAAACAAATCACACATGTTCTCACTTAGAAGCAGGAGCTAAATGATGGGTATATGTGGTAATAGGTGGTATAATGGACATTGGGACTAAGAAAAGAGGAAGGTAGGAGGGGTAAGGAATCAAAAATTACCCAGTGGGGATAACAAACACTGCTCGGTGAAAGATCCATGAAAAGCCCTGACTTCACAGCTATACAATTCATCCATGTACCAAAAGTCACTGTTACCCTCCAAATTGAAATAATAATAAGGCTGGGTGTGGTGACTCGAGCCTGTAATCCTAGCACTCTGGAAAACCATGGCGGGAGTATTGCCTGAGCCCAGGAGCTCCCAGACTAGCCTAAGCAAAAGCAAGACCCCTTCTCTACTAAAAATAGAAAAACTAGCTGGAGATTGTGGCAAGCACCTATAGTCCCAGCTATTCGGGAGGGGGAAGCAAGAGGATCACCTGAGCCCAGGAATTTGAGATTGCTGCAAGCTACGATGGTATCATGGCACTCTACCCAAGATGACAGAGGAAGACTCTGTCTCATAAAAAAAATTTAAAAAACAAAAAAAGAAATATATTTCACTTTTCTGTACAGAATAAAATATCACTAAGTCGAATGATAAATAGGAATAAATTAACAAAATACAGATATAAGTAAGAGCTCTTACTAAACTTAAATATGATACACAAGTTTATCACAATTTTTAAAATACAGGGTGGCGTCTGTGGCTCAAAGGAGTAGGGTGTCGGCCCCATATGCCAGAGGAGGAGGGTTCAAACCCAGCCCCGGCCAAAAACAAAAAACAAACAAAAAAAAAAAAACAATTTTTAAAATACAAAGCAGCATTAGGATAGTTTTCCCTACAAAACTGACAAAGATGGGTAATAGCTGGTTTGGGTGAGGATGGGGAGATACAGGCACTCTAGAACATTTTATCGGGAGTATAAATTGGTACAATATTTGCAAAAGGGTATTACTGTGAATCAAAAAATGTAAACACAAATGCATTTTGATCTAGCAACATGAATTCCAGGGATTTAAACTAAGGAACTAGCAGAACAAGCATTTAAAGATGCTTGTGTGAGAATGTTAATTGTGTGCTGTTAGTTATAAAAATAAAAACTGAACTGATACTCGTATACAGGGCAACGCATAATATATATAAATGTAACACATAAATAAATATTTCGATAACATTTTGTGCAAGCATACCTGGCAAGATACACAACTATATAGCTGAAATGTTGAGTAAAATTGTTTTAAACATTAAGTAATTATTACTTCAAAAGGTAGGACAGGGCCAACCACCGGCAGCTCAACATCCTCCCAAATCCAGGTTTTTTCCTTCTCTCTGAACTGATGTCTGAATATTGGGTTCCCCGAAAAAGATGTCCCTCGTGGCCCCAAAATGATGCCAGAAGCAACCAGGCTACTCACTTTCATTTTCTACTTAAGTATAAATTTGAAGGGAAAAAAACCCCACTCTCCCGAGCACTGACTCAGTCTTCCCATTCAGTCTGAAAGGCCGGCATCATCTCTGCAGGAATGATACCTATGGACTGGCTTGGACCAGGGGTTTTCAACCATTTTTTATCTCATGCACACTTGAACCAATAGTTAAACTTCTGCAGCATCCTTAAATTATGTTGATCATAAAAAAAGATTAAAAAATAGATATATTTACTGTACATTGAACTTTTTTTTTTTGAGACAGAGACTCAAGCTATCCCCTGGGTAGAGTGCCATGGCATCATGCTCACAGCAACCTCCAACTCCTGGGCTCAAGCGAGTCTCCTGCCTCAGCCTCCCAAGTAGCTGGGTCCACAGGTGCCCGCTACAACGCCTGGCCATTTTTTGGTTGCAGCCGTCATTGTTGTTTGGCGGGCCCAGACTGGGGATTCAAACCCGCCACCTTAGGTGTATGTGGCTGGCGCCTTAGCCACTTGAGCCACAGGCGCCGAGCCACATTGAACTGTTTTTAAAGATAATTTAATTAATGATCTTTAAAATTTTTCATGGCACATATAAGATCCTCTCGCGGCACACCAGTGTGCTGTGGCACACTGGTTGAAAATCACTGCTTGGACTAAAGAGGCTGTCCCCAGGTACTGGGCTGGGCTCCCTTTTCCCGGAGTCTTATGTGGGAGGGATGGATGACTGACTACACTAGGAGTTCCTTTAGGAAAAAGAAGTGAGATGACATGGACTCTAGGCAGTCAGTCCCCTGTTCTTGCCTCTATAGCCACATCTGTTATGTGTGTCTATAGTTCTCACTAGGGGGGTTGGTTGGCAGGTTATTTTCTTGTTCTTGTTTTCACTTATCCTTGTTTTGTTTTCCTCCTCTTCTTTTTATTAACGAAGATCATATAACATCAAGGGGAAATTTTTTCCTTGATTATATAAGAAAAGAAACATCAGCGGAAAATTCAGACTTGAAAATTCACTGACATCAGTAACTCTACCTCACGGGCTAGAAACGTTCACCCTAGGCAGCTGCTAGAAACTTATAAGTTTAGAAGATGAAAGGCAACCAGGGGCTTCCATCTGGCACTGAGTACTCCCCAAACACTATCTGCTTTCCCAGCATGCTTTTCTGTGGGTACTCAACAATCTGTAGAGGAACTGTGAGCATTCACAAGTACATGGTTCTTGACTATAAGAATACAAAACAGTAAATTTATGCTAAAGCATAGCGTCTACCTTCCCATCTTCTTTTCATCTTTTCCTCCTTTCTTTAATTTGATATCTCTTCCCTTAATACTCTCAAAGATTATTATAGTCAAGTGCTAAGAGTGTAAGGGACCATAGTCAAATTTTATTATTTATTATTTATTTATTTTTTTGGAGACAGAGTCTCACTTCGTTGCCCTTGATAGAGTGCCCTGGCATCATAGCTCACAGCAACCTCAGACTCTTGGGCTTAAGTGATTCTCATTGCCTCAGCCTCCCGAGTAGCTGAGACTATAGGGACCCACCACAATGCCCAGCTATTTTTAGAGATGAGGTCTCATTCTGGCTCAGAATGGTCTCCAACCTGTGAGGTCAGGCAATCCACCCATGTTGGCCTCCCAGAGTGCTAGGATTACAGGCACGAGCCACCCCACCCAGCTTCGTCACATATTTTTAAATTTTATTAACATTATTAAAAAGCCCATTCCTGTGAGTACTAGTCTCACAGACATACGGTACAGATGTTCACCAAAGGACATGTACAAGCATGTTCATACCAGGCCTGTCCACAGAAACCCCAAACTGAAAACAATCCAAATATCTTCAACAGTAGAATGGATAAATTGTATATTCACACAATGGAATATTACACAGTAAGAAGGATGAACAAATACAATTATCAGTATAACATGAGCAAATAGCCCAAACTTATGCTGAAAGCCAGACACAGAGAAGAAAACACTCTAAGATTCTATTTATACAAAATTCTAAAGTGGAGAAAACTAATCAATGGTAATAGATGTCAAAATGGTTACTTCATGGGAAGCTGTGACCAGAGGAGGAATGGAAGTTTTCTGGAACTGTGACAATACCGCATTTCTTAATAAGGATGCTGGTTATACAAGTATATTCAATTTGGTAAAAATATCACCCTCTGCATTTAGAATATTGGCACTTGTTGTATGTATTGTACTTCGGGGTATGTTTTAAGGTACTTGAAAAATATGGCCTGAAATTATGCAGTCATGTCCTTATTATAGGATGATCCTCTTTAAATGGATAACATGAATATCCTTGGCTATATAATAGAATATTGTCTTACTAAGTGATCCCTTCTACTCCCAAACAGTTATAAAACTAAGAAAACTGAAATACAGGTCCTAGTCTATCACTTAGTTGAATTCTCAAACCCTTTTGCTCACTTCTCACCCCACCCCTCCTTTCAACCCTTCTGAATCTCAGTTAGCTCATATGGACAATATTCACAGGCTTCTATAGTAATTGAGCCCACTCAGTAAGTTTGTGCCCTATCTCTGCAACTTAACAGCAATCTGACTTAGAGCAACTCACCTGTCAATGTCTCCATTTTCCCATCTGTTGGGGGCAGGGGGTTGTTTTGTTTTGTTTGAGACAGAGTCTCTGTCATCCTGGGTAGACTGTCCCTGAGTCATAACTCACAGAAACTCTTGGACTCAAGTGATCCTCTTGCCTCAGCCTCCTCACAAACCCTAGTTTTTTTCTTTGTGTGGTAGAGACAGGGTCGGTCCCACTCTTGCTCAGGCTCATCTCTGAACTGAGCTCAGACAATCCACCCACTCTGGCCTCCCAGCATGCTAGGATTATAGGTGTGAGCCACCGTGCCTGGCCCGATCTGTAAATATTGTTAACAGTAGTTTCTATCTCATATGGTTGTGAGGATTCAATGAGCTAAAAGGTCTAAGGTATCAAGTAATGAGCTCATTTGACAACAGGGAACTGCATTACTTCTACAACACAGGTTTTAACTTCTTAGAAATTCAGATGCATTGTACAAGCACAGGGATCTTACAATCGCTGCTGATGCAGTGGCAGTAATAGCAGGGCCGTCACTGCCTGTGCATAGAGCTTTCATTTTCCTTTTTTTATCTGTGCATGAGTGAAATGTGAAAACAATACTTGTCTAAATAAACAATTCTTCCAACAAGCACAAAATTAAATTTCCTTATTTTCTTCCTGGTAAACTTAAGATGGGTGCAGATCAATGGATGGCATCCTAGATTTTGATGAAATGACCCCGTGAAACACCTCCTGAAGTTGCTATTAGTAGCTTTCTAGCATTATTCTATTTTTAAAATATTTCTATCAGTATTTGATTTTGAAATTATGCCTTAAAATCAATAACTTTAAATTAGGTACTTTGCCGTGCTGTTTAAAGCTTCCCTAGAAATCGAGCAAATGAGAGATTTCCCAAAGATTGCAAGCACTATAAGCAGAAGTTCTGCACCACATGCTTCCTCCTCCTCTTAACACGCCCTCTATCTCCCTCCCCCACTGCCTTTTACAGAGCACAGTAGATACAGGGCTGGGCACGGAGGCTTCCCACAGGCCTTCTCCTGGAGGCCATCTCCCCATTGCTATCTGGGCCCAAATATCCACTCTTCAGAAAGGGTATCCGCCAACCTCCAAACCCATAAGGCCAGTGGCTCTCCAACTTCATGCACATTGGAATCATGTGGGGAATCTTTAAATAATAGGTACTGCCACCTGGATCTCACCCACTGGAAATTCTAATTTAATTGTGTTAGGGCGCTGCCCTGGGCATCAGGATTTTTAAGAACTCCCCAGATAATTCTAATGAGCCGCCCAGGCTGGGAACCACCTCATTACCCTGTTTGACTATTTTCTGATACTCTCTTATTGGCCGACTTGATGCTGTCCGTTTCTGCCACCAACCATCTCCACAGGACATGGGAGCTTGTACTGGTCAATACCTTCTAGTTCTGTCACCCAGCAGCCTGCACAAAGCTTGACACTTACACTAGGTCAGCTGGTGTTTTAAAGTATTATCAAACCAGCTGAGCTTTACAGCACAGCTTTTCAGTGTAGGGAATTTCAGCATCTTCAAGAGTTGCCGTTGGGAAGGAAGGGAGTTTAGAAAGTACACGGTCTTTCAGATTGGGTTACTCCAGATCTTTGGTAATACACGATTCCTGGCTGGCTTCTGACCGTCCCCATCCCCGCCCCCAGCAGCCAAGCCAAACGGGATGTTTGTGGAGTCGCCGGTCCCCTCCAGGTCCTCCGCTTTGATCTGACCTAAGGCAACACTAGGACTGTCTAGCAGATCGCTCCCCTGCTCGCGAATTTCAGTAGCACAAGGCAGGGTCGAAGAGCTTGTTTACCTGCTTCTGGGGTCTTGGAGGACAAACAATGAGAGGGGTCTCAGAGAAAGGGAAACTCTCACAGCGGGGTTCCGCGCACGCGAAGCAAGTGGCCCCAGCGCATGCAACAGCACAGACCTCCCCTTCCTCGGCGCAGCGCACTGCCGGGCGCTGTACCGCGACTGCCGGCCTCGGAGAGGACTGCAGCGGAGCTGCAGGGAAAGCCCCAAAGCGCCAATATAATTTTTAAAGCATTTCCTGCCAATTGTGCACCTGGGATGTGCCAAGCTAGCACAAACTCCTATGTCTCCAGGAGCTAACTTCCAGATGCATCTTAGTGAAAAAGAGAAGCTGTTGAATAGAATGTATAAAAATGTGCAGATGGGGAGGGGGCAGTTAAAGAGAAGTCAGGTGTGAGTAGGTACTTGCTGACTCAAACTTAATATAATTGCCCCGAAATGCACACGGGGAATTAATTGTGGCTGCCTACAGGTAGGGAATTTCAGAGGCTTCAAATGTTGCAACCTTGTGGCTTTGGGTTGTTTTGTTTTTAACTTAGGCAAGTAAGTTTTAAAATATGTTTTGATTTTCTATTCTGTAATAGAAAATCTGTAAATTTCTGAATATATGAAAATTCTGTAATATTTTAAATGTGTGTATATATATACACATATACATATGATACACACATACATTGATATATAGATATATCAAATGGTGGGATCAAAGGCGTCTAAAATATCCTCTGTGCTGCAACACAACCATGACAAAAAGACTCTAGGCATGAAAAGAGAAAGAGGGAGAGCGAGAGGAAACATGTGGGATCCTCTCCCATATCTTATCTCAAGCCAGCCTGGAATGAGTGGGTGCTTGTGGAAGACTGTGAGAAGAGAAACAGGGCACCCCTCCCTGAGTCCAACCTCCTGCGCCTTTGGAGATCTAAGCCGCCAACAGCAAGAGAGTTGGGGCTGCGAACCCTCCTAGAATCCAGGCCAAGAGAGAGCCCTCTCTCGCTTGGTGCTCTGCGCCTGGGTTCGAACCCCTGCCTGACACTGACTTTGTTTCTTGGGGCCGCGCGGACTGGAGCGTGGGTGGGAGCGATTGAGCGTCACGGGTGGGGCGTTCGCTGCGCGCTCGGAGACCTGAAAGATTTGTTTGTTATGGAATTGGCTGGTCTGATGACGAGTGTGCGGTCCTTGGACTGCGTGTTGCGGGAGTTGACTGACCACAGAGGTTCTGCGTCCAGAGGGGGGAGAGACCCGAGGAGACTTCTCGATGATTCCTAGCCTCTGCTCAGTTAGAGCATTGGCGGGAGGCGAGAAGCGCCCCAGAAGTCCCCAAAACCTAAGCCTCGAAGCGTGCCTTTATGCGAGAGGCGGGGCCGCCGGGAGCTCCCTGGAAGAATAGGAAAAAAGGAAACCTACCTGGAGGGAGGTATGGGGTCGGAGGGGGTGGGGAGAGAAACCTGTCTCTTGGTTTGCCCTTCTGTGAAATCTCGGTCCGGGAGACCTCAGGTGTCTGGTGAGCTTTCAGAGTTCCAGGCGGAAGACGCTGCCTTCCCCGCTCCTGGGTCCTCCTGAACTTGCTAGTCATAAATGGCGTGCTCTCTGGCTAGTTCTCTTTATCTCGCTCACTCTGGCCTTTCTTCTCTGTGAGATGAAGGTGATTACCTTCAAGAGGTGGAAGTGAGTGGATAAATGGAATAACTTGTGCCAGGGGCTTAGCCCAGTCCCAGCTCATAGAATGGCCCACCCATACTGTGGTCATCTCAAACAAGGAAGGCCAAATCTACCCCAAGACTGGGGTTTAAAAAAGAGTTATCACAGAGACCCAGCTTCCTCCAAAGAAACTCATTCTGAAGATCTAGGGGCCGTGGGTGGGCACTGAATGCCATCCACTCTCTTCCCACAAGGCTCACAGGGCCCCCAGCCCATCGCCTACCTCTGGTCCCAACCCTCCGCGCTAAGGAGACAATGACCCACACTTGCCACCTGGTTTAAGCATACTGAGAGACCCGCCGCTCGGACCGCCTCGCCTCAAATCCCTGGCTACCGTTTTTGGCTGTGCGATTTGAACAAGGGCCGTCACCTCTTCAAGTATCACTTTAATCTTCTGTAAAGTGGACTGATAACAGTTTAGGGGGACGATTTTAAAGCATAGTGCCAGAAAAGCAGAGCAAGGTCTGGCCTATAGTCAGCAGCTGCTGTTTTCATTATTCTCCTCCTGTGGTTGTGGATAAACTCCACTCCTGAAAAGTCAGCCCCACGTGGGTGGAGAGTGATCCCAGCTTCTCCCTCCCCGACTCCTTTCCTGTAGACCCTTCATAGCCAGTCTACAATTGGGAGGGGGTTCCACGCACCATCCCGGCCTCTACCGAAAGGTTCTGCAGCCGGGCAGGCCTGGGCTTGGGGGCCATCTCCAGATTCCCCTTGCCAGCAGCCCTCTGGGGTTGATGCTGTTCTGCACTTGTCCCCTCAATTTGCAGATGCCGCTCCTGAGGCCCACAGGGACCCTCGGCGAATGGATCCAGATGGTGTCTTTTTTGGACGTCCAGTCCAGGGTGCCGTCTCCTGGAGCGAGAACCCTGTGGGGGGTTTCCGACTACTAGCTTAACTCCCTCTAGGTCGGGCGTTTAACCAACTCAGAGGAGAACAAAACCTGAGCTAAATACCCTATTTTCTTTCTTTGACAAGTAATCCGCCGGAACAGCAAAATCCCAGCGGGGAGCAGGAGGAACGGCAGGCCCTGGGAAAAACAGAATGCTAACGAGGCCTGGAGGGGGCGGAAGGCGCACCCAGATTAGGGCGCCCCGGGCCGCCTCCCTTTGAAGTGCACCTTTCCAGCCCGCTCACTTGATGTGCTCCACCCCCTTCTGGGAACACGGAAAGGAGCTGATAGAAAAGCTGGAGACTCTCTCCTCAGGTTCTGACTCCCTCCTGCTTTCTACCCCTCATTCATGCTGCTTTTGACCTATCTGCTCCTGACCGCCTTCATCAGTCCCTGGGAGGAGAAAGACAAAAGTGTATTCTTCTCAATTAGCTCCAGTATCTTAGTGAGACGCGAATGAGCTCAGTGCATGTGTAATGGGTACTAATAAAACTTTAGACTCTGCCATGTGCCAAGTGCTGTTCTAACTGGTTTTAGATTATGTCTGCTGGTATTACAGGTGGGGAAATTGAGGCACATAGATGTTAAAGAGCTCACCCAGATTTGTAAAGCTAGTAAAAGTTAGAGCCACAAATACATACAGTTCTGAATACCAGGTTCTGCTTTCCTCTTAGGTGTCCAGAAAGGGAGAAGTTCAGGAATGACCTCTGGCTTTTCCTCTCCATGAGCTGTCCTTTCTTCTTCCTTCTCCTTCTCTCTGCCATGGCTCTTTATCGTAAGGGCTTAGTGTAACTTCTCTAACTCAGATTCCCTCTTTCCGCATTTCTCACACAGGGCCTGGCTGGGAGATTCCAGCTGCCCCCGTCATGTGGAAGCACTGGCCATCAGGATTGGGTTCTGCCCACCTGTTGGGTAGACATCTTGCTGCACCTGTGTCATAGAGGTGCCTTCCATTGAAATATTCATTTTCATAGGTTCTGCCAACTCTGTTAGTGATGTCAGTTGATTTACATTCAGCACAAGATAATTCATTCCCTTAAGAGTTGTATTGCAATTCTAACACTAACTTCTTTTTTTTCTATTTTTCCTGTGGAAGAATGTTAACATTGAAAAAGATACAAATGGCCATGCAACAATGTAAGAACTTTGGGATAGAAAAAGTCCCTTAAAAGATGAAAAATATCTTTAAAGGTCTAAATAAGATGAACAGGTCAGGTCTATTATTCTATGAGGATCTGTTCTCTTTTTCTTTTAGGGGGATAAAAAGTCACTTTGGTCTTTGTGGCTATAAAACCTAACATCTGACACTGTCATTGCCTATGTTAAGTGTCCTAGCACACCGATTTAATAACCTTTTTCATTTCACTGGTGGGCACTTACTAAGTCCCAGGCTTTTCAAGGTGGGAAAGTAAGCAGGAAGGATGGAGCCCTGTATAACTTTCATATATCATGTACAATACTTAGCTAAACATTCCTGTAATACGCTTTGTGGAAGAGTGTTTGACTTTCCTTGGTTCATATGGTTTTTCCCTGTTAGAATGAGAATTTCTATCAATACGAGGAGAAAGAGATCGAGGATGATAATGATGACAAACAACCCAATCCAGAAATTCATTTGCAGTTTTAAAAATACTTGCATGAAAAAGTTAAGTCAACATTATGTGCCAAAGACTTCTGATCAGTATTTTGGACAAGAAACTGTATTTTTTGTAACAAATACCTTTTATTGTATTTAGTAACGTCCACCCCAGGATTTTCTCCCCTCCTCTTATTTTAACAGTGAACAGTTGCACTTAGCAATGTAGCCATATGAACTGACAGCTAAGAGTTTAAAGTTTGTCATTTTTACTTGGAAAAATATGATGGCTTTACTATCACCCTTTGCCTCACACATTTGTAGACCTTGTGTGTTTGTGTATGTGTGTTTAAAGCAAGTGATCAGTCTATTTCAGGGTCACAGTGAAATGTAAATTCTATAAATTCTTCTAAAAATGAAACTGTGTGAGTAAGAGTATCTTGCTGTCATCAGCAAACTCAACACTCCTTGTCCTTGCCAACATATTTTTTTTTTCTTATGGGACATTTGCTTTTTAAAAGAAGGAAACATGAACAACCTTACAGTGATGAAGGCTCCCTCCCTCCCCCTTTGGAAAGCAGAGGAGAGGTGGCAGATCTGGCCATCGGAGAACAAAGGGCCAAACAGTGAACCTGAGATGGTGAAATAAAATGTAACATCAACAAAGAAAGGGCCATAGATAAATAGTAAAAGGACCAATTTGCCACAAAAAACCTATTGACGTTTTCCCAGAGTCCAGGCGAAGCGCTGGTGACCGGTTAATGTTGGAATGTTTTCCTAGGGTTAAAAGGAGAACCGGCAGCAAGTCTGCTCAGAATTTACAAAGTGTTTGAATAACACGGACAGTGTTTTGATAACACGTTTTTAGTGGAGGTGAAAATAATAGTATTTATTGAGACATTTATATGGGCCCCCTTGGTTGTGGGCATTAGGGGCAGGGGGAGAGGTAAACCATACATCCTTACACTCACCTATAACTCACTTCTGTAATTTATTCATTCATGTGTGTATTATTTGATGTGTAATAGTCCTTTGACAAGCAAATGCTTCTCAGTTTTTCTTTTAAAAGATCAGTGCATTGGTAGCAGTTTACCTTTAAGGGGGAGAAAGAGATAAAGAAGTCACCTGGTTGAGTTGGTAATAACTGTGTTAGCAGACTGAGCCAGTGGCATAAAAGTTTGTATTGTTCCTCAGGATAATAGAGCACAAGATCTTTAATATGTTCACCCACAGGCTTGGCCTTGGCTTCCTTGTAGCCTTCCAAAGTTCCTGCTTGCTCCATCTCAGGCTGAAAGGTGCAAGATTTGAGTTAATCCAGCCAGCATTTGGGTCTGGGGTTTCCAGGGGTCTCCACATTTCCTCCCCAATGTTGATGTTTTTGTTCAGTGTATTCCAATACACTGTCAGTTGAGCCACATAAAACCAGGCACCTTTCAATAAATGTCTCATTTGGATTTCATGAAGCTTGGGGTGTAATTGAAATCAAACAGCAAACAGGCTGGAAGGCTCTGTTATTTGCCCACCCAATCTAAGGAGAGTGCTACCTGACATGTTCCCTGAAGCCACTGCTGTAGCTTTCTTTTCTGTTCTTATTTCTGGAAAAGTGTTTGGATTTTGAAATGGAGCTGGGACATGTGTAAATACTTTTTGTCTTTTTACCTGGTAATAAGTAACATTTACCTAGCAAAAGGAAAGCCCATTCCAAGTAGAAAATCACCAATTTGCTCATCTATCACTCAGTATTTCAGACTAGTATATTCCATATGTAATAATAATATAATTAGATAGTTCACACAAAAGAACCATTAAATTATCTCTATTCAGCCAAAAAAAATTATTCATAGTTGTAGCAGTGGTTTCCTTTATTTTAAAGAATTTTAATACATACTAAGTGTAATATAATATGTAGTATAATAATGTTACAGACTCAAAAACCTTGAGTCCCACCAATTTGGAGAACCTGAATGTTGATTGTCCTTGAATTTGTCTTTGCCTCTGCATCTGTAAAATGTGTTGAAGTTTGGATAAAATAACAGATTTATTGGGGAGGTAAGGAGATAAAACTAAAATTCACTGCTCACCAAGAATCAATACAAATCCTAATTATACATCCAGGGTATATATATTTAATAATTAGGTGGCACTCAGTGCTGGACTCATGCGCTGTCAAGAGCTTGCTCTGGGGCTGGAATAAAATCAGCCCTTTCTGATGTGGCGTGGGGGACAGCTGGCTCGCGTTATTCGCGCCAGAGTGGGTCGGAACGATGCCTGTTGCCTGCAGTGGCACTTTGCCACACGAAACGCTAACCGCTTCTAAAGCATTTTGAAGGGACACCGAGGCCCGCTTCTTTCTGTGTTAAAGCGCAAAATTGCCATGTACTTCAGCCACCCCATCTCCAAATAACCATGACATTCGGTCTCATCCCTGTTTTTCCCTTAAATATTCTGTAGCTTAGGTCGAGGCTAACGTGATGTTTTAAGTAGGACCCACCAGCCCAGGGCTAAGTCGCCGTAGCCGCCCAAGCGCCTAGCTCGTTCGGCTCCTAGCGCTCTCGTACCCCTCACCGAATCTCCGCGTTGAAAATCATGAAGTCTTTAAAAGCGTTGTACTATTTGAAAAATCAATCTTCAAAACTTCCCTAGGTCAAAACGAAACTAAAGCAAGGAAGGTAGGAAGGGACAGTGGAGTGATCACAGCTGCGCCAAACCTGAGCTAAACTGATGGGGGAGAAATGCAGGAAGCGCAGGCTGAGCGCATTCAGTCGTGGCTGCTTTCTGGGGATCTGCTCCGGGTTGCTCTGGTCCAGGCCACTGACCCAGCCGCCTCATCTTAACTTGCTCCCTCCCTCTCGTTGTCCCTTGACCCTGAAAACTTTCTCGCCCCCCAGGTTTTCACCACCACACCACACACACACACACACAACCTGTGAAAAATGCCCTGGAGAATCCGAGCGCGCTAAGGACCGCCTCTCTCACTGAGACCCAGAGATGCCGATGTTGGTGCTGCTGTTGTTTGAACCTGGGTTGGAAAGCTTCGCGCTCTGCACTAAATTGGCGTGTGTGCTCTCAGCAAATCCTGCGGCCACCTCATCTGTTGTGGGCGAACAGTTTCCCGTGTGATCGTGTTTGGTGGGGGAAGCAGAGTCCCAACATCTCAGCCGGAAAATGCGCTCCCGCAGCGATTACTGGCGGCGTCAGTAATTGCTTATTAACAGCGAATATTGGGACTTCATATCCTCAACAAAACGTGCCCCCCTGCTTCTGTAATAGTAAAACAATAAAATACGACTGCACTGGCCTTGACTCTATCTGCAGAAACACAGCGAAGAAACAGGCAGCTGGGCAAAGTGGCTTAGTTCAATATCAAACTGATTATTTCACTAATTATTCTACCTTCTGTATTTCGCCGCAGAGTGGAGGCTCGGGGAATCCTAACCACACGGCTGCTAGGGAACCTTTGTTTCTTGGTGTCAGACTCAACCGAAGTTGGGGGGAGGAATGGCAGGGAGAAAAATCTGGGATTCAGGAAGACTGAGCACCATGGATTTTAAAGTGCAAGGAGTAAAAGTGATTGCCTCCCCGAAAGCAGGCGTGTTGGCTTGGGGATGAGGGTGTTAGTCTGGGCCCCGGTACCCCATCCCACCCGGGCTTCTCAGACCAAGCTGAAAGTCTAATTCTGGTGCCCTTGTGGTCCCAGAATCCAAAAGCCGAGCGCGGAGTTTCCTCTTCACAAACCCTTCCCATTGGATAAAAGGATGGGACCAAATTAAAAAAAAAAAAATGGTTCTTGTGCGATGAAGGCCAGGGAGTCCTCTGCCGAGTGGAAGGTGTGCCTTGAAGTTACACCTTACAACAAGGAAAAAGGCTTCTCTTGAGCCTTTCTCTAGCTTGCCCCCGTTGCCCACCCTCGGGACCCGCGCGCTCCCCGCAAGCAGTCAGCATGAAGAATCTTTCTCTGTGACCGCTAAAACCGGTTCTAGCCTCCTCCTTCTCAGCGCAGAACGCTACGACGACTTCTGTATCAAAGGGGGACTCCACTACCGGGCCCCCAAATCCTGTTCCCTTAAGCTCCAGAGAAATATAGACACCAGGATTGATTCTCACAGAGGGACAAAGCCCCCCCTCCCCCAATAGGCTAAAGGACAAGAAAGTCGTAAGCGACTAGATCCAATTAGTAAATGCCTAATTGAATTAGTGTCACTTCTATCAGCCAATAGGAGGGTCCTGGGCGGTGGGGCCGCGAAGCCACTCCTTGCTTGCACGTATATAAAGTAGCTAGTGACAGCCCGCAAGTTTCCAAGTGGCCAACTTGACCAAGGATTTGGTAATCCAGAAGTGTGGGCTAGTGGGTAGAGGAGGACAAAGAGCTAAGTCCCTTTCTCCCCGGATGTGAGAGTGGGAGAAGGGCGAGGAGCAAGAGGGGCAGAAAAGGAAAAGGGAGTGTATCTCGGTCAGTTCGCACCTCCTGCCCTCAAACTCAGTGCGCTTTCCTTTCGGAAAGGATACTGGACTCAGAGCGCGCCAGAGCGCGCGTTAGCCACCCTCGAGTCTGCAGGTGGGTAGTCCAGGCGCCGGAGGAAGGGGAAGTTACCTTCCCCTCGGAAGAGGGCGCTGGCTCCCCCATCCTGCCTTTATAATAAGGCCACCGGAGGAGAGGAAGCCACCAGCTGCCGTCTGCGCTTTGCAAAGCATGCAGTTAGGGGAGCAGCTTTTGGTGAGCTCAGTCAACCTGCCTGGAGCGCACTTCTACCCGCTGGAGAGTGCGCGAGGTGGCAGTGGAGGGAGCGCAGGCCACCTCCCAGGCGCGGCCCCCTCGCCTCAAAGACTGGACTTAGACAAAGCGTCCAAGAAGTTCTCAGGCAGTCTCTCGTGCGAGGCGGGAAACGGGGAACCCGCAGCAGCCGGCGCGGGGGCCCCCGCAGCCATGCTCAGTGACGCCGACGCCGGGGACGCCTTTGCCAGCGCCGCGGCAGTGGCCAAGCCAGGGCCCCCGGACGGCCGCAAGGGCTCCCCCTGCGGGGAGGAGGAGCTGCCCTCCGCTGCTGCAGCCGCCGCCGCAGCCGCCGCTGCCGCCACCGCACGCTATTCCATGGACAGCCTGAGCTCCGAGAGATACTATCTCCAGTCCCCTGGGCCCCAGGGCTCTGAGCTGGCTGCGCCCTGCTCGCTCTTCCCGTACCAGGCGGCGGCTGGGGCGCCCCACGGATCTGTGTACCCGGCTCCCAACGGGGCGCGCTACCCCTATGGCTCCATGCTGCCCCCCGGCGGCTTCCCCACGGCTGTGTGCCCACCCGGGAGGGCGCAGTTCGGCCCAGGAGCCGCCGCAGGCAGTGGCGCGGGCGGCAGCGGCGGCGGCGGTGGCGGCCCCGGCACCTATCAGTACAGCCAGGGGGCTCCGCTCTACGGTCCATACCCTGGAGCGGCAGCAGCAGGATCTTGCGGAGGATTGGGAGGCCTAGGGGTTACGGGTTCTGGCTTCCGCGCCCACGTCTACCTATGCAACCGGCCTCTGTGGCTCAAATTCCACCGCCACCAAACTGAGATGATCATTACGAAACAGGGCAGGTGAGCGGAGCGTGGAGGGGGCCCTGGGTTCGAGGGTAAAGGGTGAATGTGTGGTCCTGGGGAAGGCCGGGATGAAGGAGCTATGCCCACTCACTGCTCGCTCTGCTTGGACTGTTTTTCTTCCGCGCGCAGTAAGTCGCGGTAGACTCGGATAGGGCACCTCTCCGACTGCACACTGGTACCGGCCGTGTGTGCAGGGTGCTAATGTTTCCGCTTCATTCTCCTCCCGTCTTCCTCACCTGAACAAACCAGGAGGAGGCAGGAGAAATGGAAATTCGGACATGTGTACAAGCTAGATTCTCTGGATTCTCCAGCTCGGCGGTATGCTGGTGCATGTCTGCATGCGGGCGAGGAGCCACGGGTGGAGAAAGGCGCTAGAGCTGGCCACCTGAACGCAGTAGATGGGCTCCCGCAGTTTAGGCGCCATGGTCTCCACGGGGCGCCTCTGGAGGTGGGTGTGAGGACTAGCTAGCCAGTCTCTGAAGGTTGCTGAGAGTAGGTGGTTAGACCAGCCTTGGAGCCAGACATGGCTCGGTCGGTACTTGAGAAAGTTCTGATACACATCCAGCAGCTAACAGTGGTTACTTCTGGGAAAGGGAAGGGTGAGTGTAGGAAAGGCACTCAAGTGGACTTTTAGCTTCGTGTGAGTGTTTTTGTGTGTGTGTGTGTGTGTGTGCGCGCACGCGCGCGCGCGCGCGCGCGTGCATGTTTAAACCAAGAGCAACTTCGTGTTTCCTGGTACTTGGGCATTTAAAAATCAATAACTTTCAACTTCCTTGGAGAAAATGAGCATCTGAAAGGACCGGGAATTTGAGTGGGGAGAGGGCTCAGAAGCATGGGAATTTGGTAACTACTGATGCTGGGGCAAATTATTTTGGAAGAAAGGGAGATGTTCTAAGAGTTGCCAACTCCAAAATATTTGAAATAGTTTTGGGCCACTTAATCTACTACTGTTCTGCTTATTGCAAACTTTTAAATGTCATGCTCTGACCCTATCCCAGGTATCAGAGGAACCCTCCGGTGTCTCAGCCTGTTCTCAGCATGGGCGCCTGGATTCAAATCACTTTTCCTGGTTCTGTTCCCTTGCACAGGCGTATGTTTCCTTTCTTGAGCTTCAACATAAATGGACTCAATCCCACCGCCCACTACAATGTGTTCGTAGAGGTGGTGCTGGCAGATCCCAACCACTGGCGCTTCCAAGGGGGCAAGTGGGTGACCTGCGGCAAAGCCGACAATAACATGCAGGGTGAGAAAAGAGAAACTCAGGCCGGGAGGAGCGGGAGGCAGAAATCGGGCCCTTGACTCAGGCAGACAACTCACATTTAAATCTAGTACTTTTTTCCCCCCCAATCTGAGGCCTAGAGGTGTTAGTAAGAGTTTCTTTGTGTTGACTGATGGAGAGCAGAATTGCTAAGTCGGATTTCTTGACTAGCAATATATATTTAGATCCTCTAACTATGACTACTCCGGCCCCCAATCCCTATGTCTGAGAAACTAATAGCAAGAAGCTCTCTGGGTAGAAATGGCTCTCAGCATTCTAATGTTCATTTGAGAAAGATCTGGCCAAGGTTGAGTTCACCCGTAAAAGTCCAACTATCTTCCATCAGGTGTTGCCCTTCAAGTTTTAAAGGCCCCAAATTGACCTTCCAGAATCATTTCCTGTTAGCTCCATTTTTTTAATTTTGAAATACTGTTAATGCCTTGTCTAAGGATGCCTGGAAATAGAAGGGCCCTAGGTAAGCTATCAGTGGGAGTCATACTGGTCTCCACTGGCCTCCTTAAGCAGCTTTTGATGAGACACTTGAGCTGTAAGTCTAGCTCTTGCATCTTGCCCATAGCTAACATACATCTCTCCCCTTCCCCCATTTGTAAACAGCTCTATATGCTTGGGTTTTGTGTTTTGTTTCATTTCCTCTTAGGTAACAAAATGTATGTTCACCCAGAGTCTCCTAATACTGGTTCCCACTGGATGAGACAGGAGATTTCCTTTGGGAAATTAAAACTCACCAATAACAAAGGCGCAAATAACAACAACACCCAGGTAGAGTGACAGTGGAGGAGGGGGTGTCTTCTGGCTCTGGCTATAGATCTCCTTTCTAAGGCTAGCTCATATTCTTTTCCAAGGTATTTCTAATATTTGCAGTTAAGCTTTGTTTGCTTAACTATTTCTAACCTTTTTTTTTTCATATTGACCTTTCTCGTTGTCCACTTTTTTATTTTTATTGGATTTCAATAACAGCGAGTTGATTATTAGGAACAAAAATACTAAAATCTTTCAGGAATTTAGAAAATCAAACTCTCATACCCAGCTATGTTTGTAAAAGGAGCAATAACAAGATCTTTACAATAGCAGTAAGCAAAGAAACCCGTTGGTGGGAAGCATTCAGGAGTCCCACCCTAAAATAGATAACTTGTCAAAAATCTAGTTTTGTTGAATCCCTGAAAGACTTCTAGATTTGGCAACTTGTGTTCTGTACACTTTCCAGATGATAGTCTTACAGTCTTTACACAAATACCAACCACGACTGCACATTGTCGAAGTGACAGAGGATGGCGTGGAGGACTTGAACGAGCCCTCGAAGACCCAGACCTTTACCTTCTCAGAAACACAGTTCATTGCAGTGACTGCCTACCAAAACACTGATGTGAGTGTTCCAAACATCCCAGGAATCTCTAAAGCAAAGGTCCAGTGATAAGCACTCAGTGACTGTTTCTCTCCCCTATCTAGATTACTCAACTAAAGATTGATCATAACCCCTTTGCAAAAGGCTTCAGGGACAACTATGATTCGTAAGTGCAGCTTGTATTCACACTTGCATGATTATCTTTGAACAGGGCACACGTGCGACTTGCTGAGAATTGTAGAAAAAGCTTTCTTGTTTGGGACTTTTCCCTATTTGTATTTTTGCATATTTTTTGTCTTTACTAATCTTGCCTTAGAATTTTCACAAAAGAGTTTTGCTAATTTCTAAAGAAATGTTAAGGGCTTAAAAATGAGGATTTTTTTTTTTAACATTTGAGTGGAGACTTGAAACTTTAAGACTGCATTTATATACCTTCCTTAACATTTGATCCAACTATTTTATCCTCCTAAAAGCGGATATTATTACTCCTCCCCCACTTTTTTTTACATAAGAAAACCCTGAAACTAAGAGGATGTCATTTCACCACATGCAACAGCAAGGCCCTGATGTTTGGAAAATTTGGGTGTTCTAACACCATAGCCAGTGTTCTTTCTATCACGTTTACAAGGGAGGTTTGCTCTGAGTTTTTTTTAATGTCCCAGGACCTGTAAGGATGGATTTTTTGTAGTTTAAATACTTAATGCCCAGAGGAAAGTTTTTCTGATAAGCCAAGAATCTAACTAAATTGGGTCCCCCTCCATAAAGTGTGAGGACAGTCATGCATTTCCTGCCTCTGTTCTTCTAGTCCAACAGACCAGTGCTTTCAGTAAAGTTAACTGATGCCACAGTCTTTGTGATTTCTGGGAGGCGGTTTTTGTTTGGGGACAACCTTAGGGTTTTTTTTTTTAAGTGTTTCTCTTTATATTGTAGCATGTACACCGCTTCAGAAAATGACAGGTTAACTCCATCTCCCACGGATTCTCCTAGATCCCATCAGATTGTCCCTGGAGGTCGGTACGGAGTTCAATCCTTCTTCCCGGAGCCCTTTGTCAACACTTTACCTCAAGCCCGATATTATAATGGCGAGAGAACCGTGCCACAGACCAACGGCCTCCTTTCACCCCAACAGAGCGAAGAGGTGGCCAACCCTCCCCAGCGGTGGCTTGTCACGCCTGTCCAGCAGCCTGGGACCAACAAACTAGACATCGGTTCCTATGAATCTGAATATACTTCCAGCACCTTGCTCCCATATGGTATTAAGTCCTTACCCCTCCAGACATCCCATGCCTTGGGGTATTACCCTGACCCAACCTTCCCTGCAATGGCAGGATGGGGAGGTCGAGGTTCTTACCAGAGAAAGATGGCAACTGGACTACCATGGACCTCCAGAACAAGCCCCCCTGTGTTCTCTGAAGATCAACTCTCCAAGGAGAAAGTCAAAGAGGAAATTGGCTCTTCTTGGATAGAGACACCCCCTTCTATCAAATCTCTAGATTCCAATGATTCAGGGGTATACACCAGTGCTTGTAAGCGAAGGCGGCTGTCTCCTAGCACCTCCAGTAATGAAAATTCTCCCTCCATAAAGTGTGAGGACATTAACGCTGAAGAGTACAGTAAAGACACCTCAAAAGGCATGGGAGGGTATTATGCTTTTTACACAACTCCCTAGAGTATTTTAACCTCATAAAAATTAGCTCACTTTTTGCAGATGGACCTGGTGGTGTTTTTTTGTTGTCTTCTTTGCCTAGGTTGCCAAAAAGAAGTTTGCCTTCCACCTTGATGCATCCTGTTTTGTGCAATTCTCTTAAAGAAGGTGCCAAAGCTTTTTGATTGCTGCAGGTAACTGAAATAAACCTAGCATTTTTTTTTCCTTTTTTAAATAAAATTAATGGAGGACTTCGAAGGGTTTTAAAATTTGAAGGTTGTTCAAGGTTCTGGATTTATTTATTGGAAACACTAAACATTCAGAGAAGTAGGCTGGGAACACTGAATACCCAGTGCTATCAGATGAGGTAAAACCTTTGGTTCTCATTTCTATTTGTAGCTCTTGAAGCAAATAGAAACTGAGTATTAAGGTGTTTTGGCTTCTGGAAGACAAGGGCTGGGGCTTACACTTCAGCAGGGGACTTTTGCTGTTACATTTTGCCGGGGGCAAAAGATATTAGGCCTGGGAATCAAAATTTTTGTGAAAGTGCTCGTTTTTACCTGACGTTGATTCCTCCCAGGCTTTTCGGAACAAGCCATGTTTGCCCTAGTCCAGGACTGCCTCACCTGAAACTTGCTAGGCCTCTTCTGTGTGCCAGTAGGACTCGGGGCGAGAGCAAGGGACTGAGTCGCCAAAAATAATAATAATAATAATTAAAAGGAGGGAGAATTTTAAAGTGTACAGTTGTGTGTGTTTAGATACACTGTAGAATAATGTGGAATATATTGTACAAATAGTCTACATAAGTGTCCGGGATAATGTAAAATTGGTGCTTTGGCTTTGTAAAGAATTTGCAAATCACCTAACAGCAGCTGCAGGGGCAGGGGGGGTAGTTTCATCATCCCCATGATGTTTGGGAATATTCTGTTTACTTCTTAGATAGTTAAGAATGTATTCAGCTATTCTGTACTAACTTGAACTGTGTTTAAGGAAAACTCCTGTTTCAGCCTCTTCCTTCCTGCCCTCCCCTCTCCCCAACTTGGTAATGTGAACAAACTGAAAACCTAACGCCACAGCTCCTATAGGCTTTTTAGAGATCTTGAATTTTTATGTACAGTCTTAGTCATTTTTAATAAATGTGGTTCATTTAAGGGAATGGCATAGCTTTCTTCTGTACCGTGGGGGTTTTAACGTTCTCGTTTTGCTTACTCTTCCATCCTTTTCCAGGGTGAACACTGCCTCACTAACTTCCCCTCCCCCATAGAAGGCTCTAGAATCTCTAACTGGATGCTGTAGTCTGGAGGGGGTGGCCGGTGGGGATGCTTTTGTTGATCTCCTTTTTTCCTTGAAATGGAATAAGGCTATTTCCTCACCTCACCGGGCAGTCTAGACAATGGATGGGGGTGGGGGGTCCTCAGTGCTGCCAGCCGAGAGAGTGCGGCTGCAGTGAGGCAAGATTGCACGTCAGGGTTAATCCAAGCCTCGACGACCTCCCCTCCGGCCCTAGGAGACCCGGCTCTGCCATGTCCTCGGCCACTAAGTTCTCTAGGCGTGCTCGGGGCCACCGGTCCTTTGGCCTACATCGGCTCCGCGGGAACCCCCGTCGCCCTTTGAGCGCCCACGAGTTCCGGGTCCCTGAGGTGCGGCGGGGCGCGGGGGCCCCCACAGCTGGGCTTCTGCTCCCACCTGCGGCTTTCTTCTGAGCCGAGACCCCGAGCACCCGCCCGCCGCGGGTGGCGCGCCTCGGTAGCTGCTGAACAGCATCCTTTGCCCACAGCCACGCGGGGCCCGGAAGGCTGGGGCTGCCGCACGGGCTGGGGGCGGGCGTGACAGCCATAAAGGAGGATTCCGGTCATTTCGCGACCCGCCATTCTACAAACGGCGGTCAGGGAACAGTTCACCACGAGCATAGTTCCACTTATTTTGCTCGTATTCCCTGGCAGAACGAAGGCCATCCCCTTCCCTGGCGGAACCCTGGGCGGGTGGAAGAGTTAAACAAGTAGGGCGGTGGACCCTTTGTCCCCCTGCCCCCGCCAGATGTCCCGCCAGGCTTATCTGCAGACGGTTTCAAGCCCAGCTTGCAAACCTTTCCAGCCCCCTCCTGACCCTCCCGGGGTAAAGGTCTGGCTGGGAGGGTCATTCTGCTAACTGCGTGGCGCGGAAATGCAGCTGCTAAGAGGATTAGCTGCTGGCAGGCGAGCAATCAGCCGGGACCTCCTCCCCTTCTGCGCCCAATTAAGGCCGCTAGGAGCTTGTACCTTGACTGTCCGGGCTCCCATCCCCTCCATCCTTTTGGGGTCTGTCCGAGCTGCCCATGACCTTGGGGGCTCCGTCTACAGCTCTGATGGTGACTGTTCAAAGCCTTTGGCGAAGCTCTCTGAATTTTACCGAGAATCTGGGGGCGAAAGCTTTGAAGATTTGCTTTTTATTATTTATTGTGAATGACAGATTTAAACTGGGAAAGAGGAATGAGAGCGCGCTCATCGTGGGCAGCGCCCTCTCCTTACCCCTTACATCAGCTTCCAACCATCGAGTTATTGGGCGATGCGATGGAATTTCAAAACGATGCTCTGTTTCCGCCCTCTAGAAAGCTCGAAAATGCTAATCACTGCGGGATAAAGCCGACTCTGGCCCTAGTCTATTTCGAGTCCTGTATATTTTTGCACCATACAGTAAAAAGAACCTGGTACTTGTGAAAAGTCCCTCACAGTGTTTAATAGAAACGTAAGTGGCTGAGTGGCCCCAATTAACACCTTGTGATAAGGCATTCCTAAGATGGAGTGTCAGACACCAAATTGTGAAGAGATGTATCTAATTAATCCTCCTAGGATGACACCGATAAACAAGCCTCTATTTAAATAAAGATCAAGGGCTCGGCGCCCCGTTTGTTTACATTCTCTTCCAGGGTCCCGGGGTTTGCACTAGAGCAGGCGGTGTTCCCTACGCTGGGCGGAGACCCCAGCTTGGGGGTCTACTGAATCGCCCCGGTTCACTTCTCCTCACTTCGCTTCTCCATTCTTACCCCCGCCCCCGACACACACACACACAAAGTCAACAAAACAAACTGCAACGAAAAAGGAAAAAGCAAGGCAAAGAGGACCTGACTTAGAGTTGGAAATACTGTTATTAGCCATTGTCCACGCGTGCCCTTTACATCTCCACTTTGGGAGTTTTCGCTTGGGGACCGGGGAGGGCGCGTTAGAAGGGGGGGATGGGGAAGCAGCCCACAAGTAGACCTTGGAATTGTTTTCTGCTTTGGGGAGAATTGAGTCGGGCCTTCCTCCCACCCCTACCCCGCCCGAGTTCACTCCCGGTGCTTCCTGGATTCCTCTGCCAGAAGCCGAGGACCGCTGAAACGCACGGTAGCTGTCCTGGAGGTGGAGAAAAGCTGGGAAAGGCGGGAAGCGACAGGAGAGAACTTGGGGAGGTGGAGAAGCTGCAAGCTAGCGTGCGGTATTTTCGACCCGTGCTGGAGCCTGCAGCAATGTGTCCCCCAACCCTGTGTTCAAGTTTGAAAGCTCCAAACCTGCTTCTAGTGCCCGTTTTCCTCCTTCCAGCACCCTTTAATTAGCTGGGTAAAGGCAGATTCATGATCTTCCCTCTCTTCTGCAGTTTTTTCTTTCTTTCTGAATCAAACATGGGGAGAAGGAGAAATACAAGTTTTAAAAATCTCTGCGGGTGTCATGGAAACGTTCTGGAATAGAAACATTCACGCATGCCTCTTGATTTTTATTGACACTTAGCCGCCATTAGGGACAAAAATTAAAATCATCCCGCTCCCAGTCTCCTCGACGCTGCGTCCTAATTCCTTTATAGGGCTCACGCAGCTATGTTGCCCCCACCCAGGCTATAAGCCGACTCCAAAAATTTAGCTTTCACCGGGAAATGTCCAAATCACCGAGAGGCTCTTGTCACTGGGAAATTTGGAAAAATCTGTTGGTGAGCCCGATTGAGCTCTCATTGAAAAATGTCCGTCACCACACCACTGATGCGTCAAGTTCAGGCTTTCGAATTGGAGGAACTCCGCCCGGGCCAGTGCGGGAGGACTCCAACCTAGGAACCCCTCCACCAGCTCGTGTCTTCGCCCGGGGTCAGATGTCCTCTGCTGCCTGCAGAAGCCGGCGCCCAGCTCACACTGTTAGGGTTCGCAGGATGTCCCGCGTACCAGAACCCGACTTGGCTGGTGACCTGAGCGGTTCTGGGTAGACTTAAGGTACAGACAGCGGGTTAAAAAAAAAGAAAGAAAAAGACAATGGGACTCTAACATTGACGGATTGTCGGCTCTGAGTTTCTTCTTATGGCTAAAAGAAAACTTAAACTTCTGGAGATGCGCACACACAACCAGGTCTTCTCCGTCCCGACAGTCCTCGGGGACGCGCACCAAGGTCTCCAGAGGAAGCAGTTAGCTGCGTCAGAAGCTAAACAGACGCTCAGCACGGGTCCCCAAAGTGCGCGGCGGAGCATAGGGCAATGCTTCTTTCAGGTAGCACTCCCCATTTCAATTTTCCCCTAATGCCTTAAAATGCCCCAACCTTCCTCCTATAAACCCTCGTAGAGGCAACAGGACTCGCACAGTAACTTTTACAACTTCATGGCTCGACCCAACTTCCCCCACAAAGCTGGCAAGGAAGAGCACCGCGCGCCTAGCCCCCGAGTTTCCGCACAGGGCAGCAGGCACCGTCCTTCTCCGGGCTGCGGGCAGCCTTCGCCATCTGGTGGTCATCACGAGTAAGGATCTCCCCGCTGAACAAGGCTTCTCCCCACTCTGAGGAGGACTCGCTGCTTTCTCGGGTCCTGAACCGTTCTGTAAAAAAGCCTTTCTTCACCGCACTTCTTCCTAAGGTGGGAGGAAAAGCCTGAAAATTGGAATTCTAAGACTTAAGTTCTAGTCTCGGCCACCGCTTACTATCTGCACTGTCTTCAGCTTCACTGAGCATCATTTCCTGATCTGGGGAGGAGGACTTCTGACAACAAAGACCTGGACGAGTGAAAATGAGATTATAAACGTAACTGCTTTGTAAATTGTTGAGTAGCTCTAAATATTAATAGGTTATATTAATTACTAATTTTATAACGTGATACAAGTTAGTACGCTTAGATTTATTAGCAAAGGAATACATACATGTAGATAGAGAAACTCTCATTCTCCCTCTGGGTAGAGTGCTGTGGTGTCATAGCTCACAGCAACCTCAAACACCTTGGTTTAAGCGATCCTCCTGTCTCAGCCTCTCGAGTAGCTGGAACTACAGGTGCTGACCACAACACCCAACTAGAATATTTTTACTAATTCAAAAACAATTACAGAAAATTGCAAACATATACAATGATAGAGAGCAATGGACCTCCTTGTGTACATCTACCAGCTACAATAGCCATCAATTATTTCCTCCTAAAATCCTCACCCCATTCTCCCTACAGAAATTCCAGAAGTGCTGTCACTAATCCATAATTATTTTCATATGAAGTCTATGAGACTCTACTTATTTACTTACATACTTATTACTTACTTATTGAGACAGTCTCTTTTGGTCACCCTAGCTAGAGTGCAGTGGTGTCATGATAGCTCATTGCTACCTCCAGTGCTTTGACTCAAGTAATCCTCCTGCCTCAGCCCTTGGAGCAGGTGAGATTACAGGCAAGGCCACAGTGCTCTGGTTAATATTTCCATTTTTGAAGAGATGGGGTCTTGCTCTTGTCCAGGTAGTTCTTCAACTCCTGAGCTCAAGTGATCCTCCCGTATCACACTCCTAGAGTGTAAGGATTACAGGCATGAGCCACTGGGCCCCAGGGAAAAGGACTCTTAGATATAACTGCCATACTATTATCACACCTACAGAATAAAAAAATAGTTTCTAAGATCATGATGAAATATACAACTAGCTGTTCCTGATTGTCACATGAGATTGTTGTTATTCTTTTTGTTTGTTTCTTATGGTGCTTAGTTTTCATCAGAATTTAAACAATTCCCACACATGTGCTTAAGGTATCATTCTATTGTCTTAATCTAAAGGTCTTCCCTTCCAATTTCCCTCTTATTTTTTTTCTTGCAGTTTATTGAAGAAACCAGGGCATTTGTTCTGTCTAGTTTCCCAGATTCTGGATTTTGCTGATTGCATTCCTGTGGTGGTACTATGATGAGCCATTGAGACTTATTTTTCCAGGAAAGTGGTGTTTTGATATGAAGACTTGATCTGATTCCAATTTGACTTTTTTAGTAATAATATTTGTAAGTGGCAATGTTCCATCAGGAGACTTGTGATGTTTTGTTGGGTCTCTTTGGACATGTCATTGTCCATGGATGATTGTTAACTAGATCCATTATTTTATTACGGGATTGACAAAGGAGGTAAATTTAGTGCAGCTATTATTATCAATTATATGCACAAGAAGGTTTTACTCAATGCTCCCTTGAATGTGACATTAAACAAAGTGAGCTAAAAAGTCAAGGTCTCAGCAGCTTCCATATCATCACAGGAAAACAAATGTAATCTTCCAAGAATCACGGGACATAGAAAACTGAGTGATAAACTGGACACGGTGATAAATTGGTAAGATTTAGCAGATGAAACAGATTTATAGAAATAGTCTGGTATCACAGAATTGGCAAGAAATCACATTAAACCAGTACACAACAAAGGGATAAAATGTGTCTCTATTTGCTTTCATACTCCAAGGGCAAATTATCCATCTCTAACCCCTTTAAAAACATTTTTGAAGAACTCATAAGGAGGCGTGTCATATGGAAATTATAAATGATAAAAAAGATTATCTAGTAATCTCATGGTTGTTGGAGGAGGAGAGAGTAATTTCATCTATGACAAGTAAAGAGAAGTGGTTTCTTACCACATAGTTTGGAGTAGGGGAAAGGTTTGAGTAGGGAATTTGTGTGAGGAAGGGGCTGGGCAAAAGTCCAAGTTATAATTCATAGTTCACAGCCCAGAATTTTTGAAACTGGAATGGAATTGGTGACTGAGAGAAACTACAATGGTAATTCCAAGAATAACAAAGATAGATTTTAACATATAGACGCCATAGTTACCATATTGTTCCCTTCCCCATCCCAGACATCAAATTGTAGCCTATTCCATAGACCGCTAAACAATCAGAATGTTTTCTGCAGTGGTCTTTGATTGTCACCATTTCTTCTTGAAATGTCTCAATATTTAATGCCAGGTGAACATGGCCTTCTGTTAAATAGGACTTCTAAGTCCCCAAACCAATTGTCATTCCCTGATTTACTGAATTGGAGGGCTGAGAGGTACCTTAGAGACTATTCTAGCTCTGTCCACCCCACTATAGAAAGGTAGGAACCAAGTATCACAGTGGTCACATGGTTTGCCAACCCCTTTGAGGAACCTACTGGTTCTTCAATGTATCATGGGGGACCTCACAAAATATTTCAGAAAATAGTCATGAAAAAATTATGTTCTGAAGCATGGTTTATTACTGATGATATTGTTTTGAGAGTATGAAAACTATTTGAGATCTAAATGGATCGATGATTAATCTATCTTCTTTCTTTTTTTCCTAAAATATACATCTATAATGGAGTGATGTCGGCTTCATCTTGCCCTTTGAGCTATACTCAGCTCTAGTGTAGTAAATCTAGAGAATCTATGGCCTCCAACTTACATATTTTCTGGTTTTCTTAATCTTGGCAGGAAAATTTTATCTTTATCTTATTGATCTTAAATCCATGAACACTTCTTGGCATTTTACTTCTTTGGGGATGCTAGTTTCTATGATAAAAAGATGATTGTTGATCTTATTAACCAAGTAGTCCGAGATCATCACTAAATAGAAAGCTACAGATGTAGGCTATATAGCTATCACAAGAAAGCATAGAAGCATGGGTTGTATTAATATACAAAAAAATGTATATATGGCCAGGGGAGTGGCTCACACCTGTAATCCTAGTACTCTGGGTGGGAGGACTGCACCAGCCTGAGCAAGAGCAAGCACTGATCTCTACAAAAAAATAGAAAAATTAGCAGGGCACGGTGGCATGTGTCTATAGTCCCAGATACTTGAGAGGTTGAGGCAGAAGAATTGCTTGACCCAGGAGTTGGAGGTTGTAGTGAGTTATGAAGACACCACTACACTCTAGTCCAGGGCAACAGAGTGAGACTCTGTCTCAAAAAAAAAAAAAAAATGTCAAATCTAGGACTTTGTCCTAAGACAAGATGGAGTGAATTACCTTCCCTCCTAGGGCAGCAGTTCTCAACCTGTGGGTCGTGACCCACAGGAACTGTATTGAAGGACTGGGGCATTAGAAAGATTGAGAACCACTGCCCTAGGGGAAAAAACTAAATTAAAAAACAGACTGCATTTTGAATAGCTTCTAAGACATGGACATCAGACAATGTATATAGAGTAGTAATCCATTAAAGAAGGGAAACCAGCTCGGCGCCTATAGCTCAACTGGCTAAGGCGCCAGCCACGTACACCTAAGGTGGCGGGTTCGAATCCCCAGCCCGGACCTACCAAACAACAATGACGGCTGCAACCAAAAAATAGCCAGGCGTTGTGGCGGGCGCCTGTGGTCCCAGCTACTTGGGAGGCGGAGGCAAGAGACTCGCTTGAGCCCAGGAGTTGGAGGTTGCTGTGAGCTGTAATG
>CAUYTI010160036.1:0-12977 GCA_963575145.1 Galago senegalensis
GGCATCACGCTCACAGCAACTTCCAACTCCTGTGCTCAAGCGAGTCCCCTGCCTCAGCCTCCCAAGTAGCTGGGACCACAGGTGCCCACCACAGCGCCTGGCCATTTTTTGGTTGCAGCCATCATTGTTGTTTGGTGGGCCCCGGCTGGGGATTCAAACCCGCCACCTTAGGTGTATGTGGCTGGCGCCTTAGCCGCTTGAGCCACAGGCGCCAAGCCCTGTTTGTTGTCTTAGCTGTGTCCCCGACACTCCAGCTAGAAGGCACGGCATAGGCATTACTTTCCTCAAATGTATTATCTTACAGTTCTGAAGGTTAGAAGCTTGAAATCAGTTTCACTGGGCTAAAATCAGAGTCAACAGGGCTTAGTGCCTCCTGGAGACTCAAGGGAAGAATACATTCCCATGGCTTCTCTGGCACCCAGAGGCCACCTGCATTCTCTGGCTTGTGGTGCTTTGCTCCATCTTTAAAGGCAGCAATGGCTGTTTGACTCTTCTCACATGGTATCACTCTGACAGTTTTCTTCTATAATCAAATTTCTCTCTGCCTCCCTCTTGTAAGGACCCATCAGACCTACCCAGATAATCCAGGATAACCTGCACATCTCAGAATCCTTAATCACATCTGCAAAGCCCATTTTACTATGACAGTAAACATTTTTATAGGCTCTGGGAATTAGGATGTGGACATCTTTGGGGGAGGGCAACTACCACAATACACAGACAAATTGCCTGTTTCTTTCACAAATCTAAGCAATAGTAATATTTGGTAATTGTTCTCCTTTTTCATTTATCTGTTGGGTATGTTCTTTGTGAGAACCCAGAAATGTTACAATAGGACAAGCACATTGGACCTCTTCTTGAATATTCCCCTTTACTTAAGAAAAAAGCTAAAACTCAAATATTGAAACAAAAAATCAATGGGTGTCATGCTATTTTTGTTGTGCATGTGTGTCTGAATCCTTTTTCCCACATGCAGCTCCACCAAACAGGACTTGGATGAGAAGTGGTGTCATTGCTTCCCACTTCTCCCCTGGACGCTTATGCAACACATGCCCGCCCACTGTAGTAACTCAAAACAGAGAAAGCCTCCAGCTTAAATAGGAAAATCTGCCTTGAGCTGCAGACGCATCAAGAATGCATAGTTTATTATTTAACGTCCATGCTGGCTGGGGCTGTCCAGGTGGCTCAGGGAAGCTCCTGGCAGCTGGGTTGGTCCTGAGGCTGGAGGAGGGATGGTGGCCCCCAGAAGGCTGTGGGCCAGGCGGCTGAGTGAGCACATGGCCACGGTGCTGGCTTGGTGTTCCGGGGGCTGTGGGGGTGGAGAGCGAGGCCCCTGCCAATTCCCGCAGAAGTGTCTGATTTTTGAATCAGCAGCGTTCATGTTCCCTCCAAGCGAGAGAGCCGGGGAGAATGTGTGACTGAGCAAAGGAGTGCACGCCCGGCTTCCCTCCCGGCAGGAGGCCTCAGGCCAGGGAGTCCACTTAAGTCAAGGGAGGGAGGACAGACCGTCTTTGGGGCTTGGTAAGAATTGGTTTTAGGGTTGTACTTTCCACCCCTCCCCCTTGCAGAAAGGTTAGCTTTCTCAAGACATTGATTTCTCATGGAAAAGCCCAGCAAAAAGGCTCATTGGAACAGCTGCTGCCCAGTTTTTTTGGGCGGCTTCCAGCTGCAAATGAGCCGGGTTCATTTTGCACAGACCTCTTTCCAAGCAATGGGCCATTTCTTGTGTGCGACCAGACAGGGAATTTGCTAGCTGGAGTCGGTGATGTGAGGTTGCACAAACTGCCTTCAGGCTGGAGGAGCCTGTACCTTTCCCAACCCATTAGCAAGTCATAGATCAAACTCCCTGTTACTGTGTTTGCACAGAGTTGGACAGTGAAGCTTAGGGGTAAAGCCCAATAAAGCTGGGAATGTTCCTGCCCAGTGGAGCAGAAAATGTCAGCATCATTGGTGGTCAGCTTTCTAGTGGCATGCATGGAACCTTGGGCCAGCTATGAAGGGACAGAGGTCTCGTACACACCTACCATGGGGGCACCTCCTGTTCTGGTTTCCATGCCACACTGCATGCTCAGGGATGCTTGGGTATTGGGGAACAGAAGAGGGGCATTTCTTCTCTCCAAGGAGGCAGCCATTATTTAAAGACAGAGCTTATAGGTTGGGGTCCCATGGTTCTCTTAAGTCAATGCTTGGCTTTCTGGACCCTTGCAAAGGGAATGAAATGTTCTTTCTGTCGGTATATAAATAAATATAATTTATTCCCAGAAAATAAACTGTCCCCTCAACTGCCAAGTCTGGCTGCTGCTTTTCTGACTCTGCTTTTGGTAGAGCCTTCATTTCCTGAGCCTTCTCTGCTTGTGTGGGGCTGAGAGCCAACAGGAGCAGAGCTCAGGATAGGGGCTGGTTGCCTGCTCTGTCCCTGGGGGTGTCATCAGACCCACATTTGGCCTGGGGGTTTCCTTTCTGTGAGGCAGTTAGTCATCCTGCTGGTGTGGAGCATTCAGCAGCACGGGGCTCTCATTGGCTGCCTCTGAGTTTGGGAAACTGCCTTGTTCATGAAAATCTATACTTCTCCAGCATGGAGGGGCAGCTTAGTGCAGTGGTGTGGGCATCTGTGCGGGCATCTGTGCATCCTCACGGGGAGAGATGTTGTCCCTTACTGGCATGTTATCTGCCCTGTATCTTCCTCCTATCTCCTCCCTGATACCTCCCCGAGCCAACCTGGGAAGGTTCTCTGGGTCCCTGCTGCACTCCCTTCATCACAGGCCTGCTGGACCTCCGGGGCAGTATGGTGGGTGGTGGCAGGGAGGGTATTGTCGTAAAAGCTCCCAGATGGGCTGAGTCATGCAGGACCCTGGGTAGCCTGAGGGCTCTGGAGGAAGGGAGGGAAAGAAGTTGTGATGGGGGCTCAGGGTGCTGCCTGGGGGAGTACAATTTGAGACAGACCTTGAACACAGCTGGACTTCTGTGGGTTTTGCAAAGGAGATGGTTCAGGACAAAGGGATGCCTTGTGTCACCTGTGCTTTTGCATTGTCCACATACCTGACACCTGTAGGCTTCAGAACCCTCATGAAGACACAGGGGTGGGTTTAGGATATAGAGAGAGAGATCCAAATACATACTCACCAAGTGACCTTGAGCAGGGGATGTCGCCTAAGATTGTGGAGGGCAGTTTCCATCCCCAGGCTGACAGCTGTCATAGCCAGCAGTGGAGGGCTGCTCTGTTGGGATGCGGCTTCCAGTCTTTGTAGAAAGTGGGGATCATATGATTGAAAACAGCTTTCTTGGGCTGTCTTGCAAAAATCACAGTTGTCGCTCAGCAAAATGCCCTCCTTGTACTGGGGGCCATCTAATTGCTAGACTTGGGTACACAGAGACTTGAGAAGAAGCAAGAATGTAGGGTTTGATGGTCATAAATCCAGCGTAGCATCATTACCTCATCTGATCAGGGGTAATGATCAGATTAGGGTCAAGCCCTAAGGTGTGCCCATGTGAATGAGACATGTCCCTGCATCTCTGGGGGAGGCCTTTCCTGCCATTCAGTCAGGCTCATCTGGTGATGTCACACTGTGGCATCTCATGGAGAAAGCAGCTGGGAGAGGAAGCTGGAGCAGAGCTGGAGCGCTGAGTCCCGGATTCTGTTTTCCTTTCCCATGACTTTTTTTTTTAATGATTCCAATTCTGACAGTACAGACTTCTTGAAGACATTCCAGTTTCAACCATATTAAAGAGTAGTTACTTGGAGCTCTGATACACCAGTAACTACCTGAAAAAGAGAAAGCATTTAGCAAGAGCAAAACAGAAGGAAACTATTTGAGTTGCAGTAAGAATATAACTCATCGGTGTGAGCGACATGGATATTTTCTTCGGAAGCCTGAGGATTGCACCAGCGTGTAAAGGATGGCATTCCCCTCTCGCTGTTGCTCCGGGGATTCTGAGATTTACAGCTGTCATCCTCTGTGTTTTTCCTTCCAGTTGTCTGCGGCAAGCAGCCGCTAGCAGTTTGTGTTCCAGACAGCTTGACCATTATTTCTGGCCACCGGATAAAAGAAAATGTTTTACGATAACTTTTCGACAAGGCTGTGCTATCAGCCTTTTTGAGAGGGGTGGTGAGCCTTCTGTGTATGTGGAAGTAGAGATTGTTTTGTGCTGGGGGTGGGGAGTGTAATGTTTTCAGTAATAGATGTCACTGAAAAGTTGTTTAAAAAGTGAGATTTTTGTGAAGTGAATCAAATTGTAAATTAAGGAAATGAGCTTACCATTTTAGAGAAACCTGGAACGAATCCTTCAGTAAAGTTGTTGGCAGGGTATGTATCAGCTGCTCGAAATGTACTTGGTCGCTTTTGCATTTTTTATTAAAACAATTTGTCTAAGTCAGATTTGTGATCATTGGACTCTGTCGGTGGGGAACCCTTACAGATAAGCGAGACGGTTGCCTAGGTATAGCTGCATCAGGTGTGTGTGGCCAGGTGACAGGTGCCCACAGAGGGCCCAAGGGTGCACAGTGGCACAGCCCTCCAGGAGCCCAGGGAAGATGTCAGCCGTGCTGTTATCTGTCATCTCATTTTTTCCTCCTTAAATGCTCAGCTGCTTCCATCATTGTAAAACTGCCTGGTTCCCATTACAGCTGGGTAAACACGAAGGGAGCATTTGGGGACCAGAGGCGGGGTGTGGAGGGGCTATGTTGGTCAAAGTTCTGTGTCATGCTAAGCCAGAAAAATAAAATAAATAGAAGGGAATCTGTTGACTCATGTGAGAAGTCCATTAGGTAATACGAGCTTCAGTTGTGGCTGGCCCCAGGGATTATAGCAATGTGGCCGGGACAATGTGGCTTTCTCTTGCCACATAGTCTCTTACCTCTGTTTCCCTCAATGTTGGATTAATGGCAGATCTTTCCAGCAGAGGTGGCCCCTGGCAGCTGACACTTATGTGGTCCTTGGTGCCTGTGAACTAAGTCACATAAAACTCTATACAATGACTTAAGGGGTTACAATGACGAGCCCTGGACCCGTCACTTTGTCCAAGAAGCTAAGTCGTCTTTCTGTTCACATGATGCATTTATGACACAGTGGTAGGCTTGGCCAGTGATAGCTCTGCTGGTTTGGTGCAATACCCAAAGGCAAAGAGACATTCTGTTGCCAGAATAAGGGCAAAACTTTAGATGTCTTCTTAGGTGGTGTAAATAATGTTGTCAATCTCTGTCTTACGGGTGTTTAGAAAGTACAACCCCATCCCTGCCACTGTCCCCTTAGCCTTGTTCTCTTGTTCTCCCCAGGGCAGAGGCCCATGTAGTGGTGATGCTTTGAGCCTGTGTTCTTGCATCATCCCAGCTGCCCATGTCTAGATGGGCTCAGATCATCCCTGGATGGGCTCAACGCCATCCCTGCTTTGGTCTTTGGAAGCATAGCAGGGCATAGAAACTCCTTCTTTGCTCAAGCCTGGGAGAGACCAGCAAATTACTGCATTAACTGCTGATATCAGTTACTATTGCTGTGTAACAATTTACCCCAAAGCTTAGTAGTTTGAGACTGCCTTTTAAATATGCTCACAGAGGCTATGGACCAGGGATTCAGACACGGCACAGGGAGGTAGCTTATCTTAGTTCCACAATATCCGGGCCTCACCTCAGAAGACTTTTGAAGTCTAGACACTGGAGTGATCTGGCACTGGGAATAAATGACTTGAAAACTAGAACTACCAACTAGAGCATCTGCTCGTGGACTCTGTAGCATGGAGCACGGTGGTGATGGTCATACTACTTATGTGGCTATTCAAGGATCCCAGAATATCCCAGTGCAATAGTTTCCAGCAAGCCAGGAAGAAGCTACCATGCCTTTCAGGATCAACCTCATAAGTGTCACTTCTAAAGTGTTCTATTGGCTGACGCAGATATAGCCCACCCAGATTCAAGGGAAAGGGAGATAGACCTCACTGCTTGAGGCCAAAGAATTTGGGGGCCTTATTTAAAAGCTCTAGAAACCTCAATAACTGTGGACAGGTGACACTTCTAAGGGCAAGGATCCCATTCAGTGTACATGGGGATCAGAGGCAGCATGAGGAGAGCCTTGCCCTGTCCTCCTTCCACAGTTAGAGAACGTGTGGGCAGGCTGCTCTTCAGTCTGCCCAGGGGGTGTCATCTGTGTGCATTAGTTCTAGCATAGGCCTTTGTGTCACAGCTGTGGTGTCATCACTCTGAACATATTTGGTGAGTTAATTGACTGTAGCTTTATGGAGATAAAATTAATGTACAATAAACTGAACATATATAAATGTACAGTGAAACCACCGCATGATAAGATAAGGAACACGCCCCTTACCCCTGAAAGCATTCTTGCCCCTTGGTAACTTCTCCCTTTCCTCTTCCTCCTCAAGAACTGCTAGTCTACTCCCCATCATTAGATTGGTTTGCAGTTTTTAGAATTTTATTTTATGTTTTTATTAAATCATAACTGTGTACAATTATGGGAACGATGTGCTGATTTGATATATAATGTGGAATGGTTAAATTAAACTGATTAACATAGCTATTGCCTCACTTATTAGTTGTGATAAGACATTTATACTCTTAGTAATTTTGAAATGTACCGTTGCATTGTGCACAAAAGGTGAGATCCCACCAAATACCCTCCCTCCTTCTGCCCTCCGCACTCCCCTCCCCTCTCCTTCTTCTCCCCTCCTTCTTCCTGGACTATAATTGTGTTTTATCATTCGTATGACTGTGTAGGTGATGATATATTGGTTTCATAACAATATTGAGTACATTGGATACTTTATTTTTCCATTCTTGAGATACTTTACTAAAAAGAATATTTTTCATTTCCATCCAGTTAAACATAAAAGTTATAAAGTCTCCATCATTTTTATGGTTGTGTACTATTCCATGGTATACATATACTATAATTTGTTAATCCATTCCTGGGCTGATGGGCATTTTGGGCTGCTTCCATGACTTGGCAGTTATGAATTGGGCTACGATAAATATTCTAGTGCAAATGTCTTTGTTATAAAATCATTTTTTTATCATCTGTAAGGTGACCAGATTTTAACATTGGTAAAGTGGGACACCATTGACGGGGTGGGGGGGGGGTCTTAATTAAAAATTTGGTCCTTATGAAGCAACAAAAATTTTCATAGAATGCAAAAATAGTATCGTAATATATATTTTTAAATTTCAACATAAGTACAATTTACAAACATAATACATTTAAAAATTATGTATAGTATTTTATTCTTTGGCATATTTCTCATTTGAGTGAATTTTTTTTAGTAGATTGCTGTCGTTGTTTAAAAGGTCATGAAATTTTTCACAAGAATTTGTTAAATTATATTTCACACATAAAGTGGCTTTCAAAGTCTCGACACTTAATTGTGATTTTTCTGATGTCCACACTTTAATTACCGTAGGAAAAACACATTCACTCACAGCATTAGTTCCTGGTAAGGACAGCGCGTATCCCACAATTTTTAGTGCATTATTGTATGGAACATGGTTTGTTTCAAAATGATGAAATATTTTGTTCTCTATTGTGATTTTTGCTATTTTGTTCTCATTTGTTCTCTATTGTGATTTTTGCTGATGCCCAAGAGTTAACCTTTTCCTTATCAATATATTTTTTTAATAATGACACCTTGTAAGTCGTAAGTGTCACTTTCAAGGCCAGCAGTAGGCTTTTTGCCACCACTATAAAATATAAATAATACGAGTACTCACTGCTAAATTCATGAAACAAATAAATAAATTACTTACCTAAATTATCTGACTAGCTGATTTGTTGACATCACTTGTTTAACTAGCACTAGCACGCAGTATGTGTATCGTCTGAGAGACAGTTACAAAATGTTTTCATGGTTGCCAATGCCAAAAAATGCCATTGTTCATTAAGTCCAAACAATGGTGGTCAAATTCTAACTGATCAACAATGTGAACTTTGATAAGCAGTTCTCGATAATCAGTTCTCAACAATTATCTGTTATTATTAAAGTTTAACATTATAAAATTAACAAAAATAATATAAAACTCATATCCTGGCAAAATAGCCGCATGGCAGCCAAAAACCATATATTCCCTTCCTGTTCTCCCATAGTTCCCTAGCTTGTTGTGCATTCTTTCCAAAAATCGGGACTTTTTAAAAACACAGTGGGATGCAGGACAAATTGTTAAAAATTGGGACTGTCCCACCAAAAGCGGGACATCTGGTCACCTTAAATCTGGGCAAATACCTAGTAGAGGAATTGCAGGATTGAATGGTATCTCTACTTTTAGTTCCTTGAGTATTCTTCAAACTTTTTTCCAAAAAGGCGATATTACTTTGTAGTCCCACCAGCAGTGTAGAAGTGTTCCTTTCTCTCCACATCCATGCCAACATCTGCAGTTTAGGGGTTTTATGATGCGGGATAATCTTATTGGAGTAGATGATATCTCAAAGTGGTTTTGATTTCATTTCTCTGATGATTAAAGATGTTGAGCATATTTTCATGTGTTGAATCACTTAAGCCCAGGAGTTTGAGGTTGCTGTGAGCTGTGATATTCTACTGAGGGCCACATGGTGAGACTCTGTCTCAAAAAAACAAAAACAAAAATAGTTTGACATTCAAATTATTCAAATGTAGAAGCAACCAAAAGGTGCTTTTAGCTACAGAAGAGGTTGGAGATGATATGTCCTGCTTGTCTGTCTTCTACGAAGTTTTGCCTTAAGCACCACTGCAGTTGGCTGGATCTGAGGGCTCATACCTATAATCCTAGCATTCTGGGAGGTAGAGGCAGGTGAATCCCTTCAGCTCGGGAGTTCCAGACCAGCCCAAGCAAGAGCAAGACCCTGTCTGTAAAAACTAGCCTAGCACTGTACTGGGTGCCTATAGTATCAGCTACTTGGGAGGCTGAGGCAAGAGGATCACTTGAGCCCAAGAATTTGAGGTTGCTGTGAGCTATGACACCATGGCGCTCTACCCAAAGTGACAGAGTGAGACGCTGTTGGGAAAAAAAAACAAACAATAAAAACCCAACAGTCATGCAGTTGATTCTGAGCTGAAATAACATCAAGAGGTCAGAAATAGGGAGGTTAGAATATAAAGAGTTGATAATGGTGATTAAACTGATGCAAATAAAAGAACAAATGGAAGGCAGTAACTTAAGAATTAAAGGAAGATCAAATACCTAAATTTAAGATCTAAAACTATCAAACTTTTAGAAGAAAATGTAAATGTATAAATATTTCACAAACATAAATATTTGTGACCTTAGATCAGGCAACAATTTCTTAGATGTGATATACCAAAAACACCAGGAATCAAAGAAAATATGGATAAATTAGACTTTATCAGAATTAAAAACTTTTGTGCTTCTAAGGACACCATTAAGAAAGTGAAAAGGCAGCTTACATGACAGGAGCTTACATGACTTTTATCTGGAACATATAAAGAATTCCTTTAACTCAGTAATAAAAAGACAATTCAGTTAAAAAAAAATGGATAAAGGATTTGAATAGACAGTTTGCCACAGAAGATCTATAAATAAATAGCAAGCCCATGAAAAGGTGCTAAACATCTGCAAACTTGAGGGAAATGCAAACCAAACCCCAGTGAGCTACCACTTTATGCCCTTTTGTTTATACCCTTTGGATGGCTATAATGAAAAGGGTGGACAGTACAAGTGTCGGTGGGGATTTAAAGAAACCAGAACCTTCGGACACTGCTGGGAATGTAAGGTGGTATAGCTGCTTTGGAAAACAGCCTGTCATTTGCTTAAAAGTTTAGGCGTAGAGGTCATATGTGACCTAGCCATTCCATTCCTAATATATGAGGACTGTCCAGAAAGTCTCCAGCCATGTACTATGAACATCAAAAACAAACGGCTGGGTACTCCCTGGATAACCCTTATATCCCCAAGAGAAATGAAAACATTTATCCACACAAAACCTTGTACATGAATGTTCATAGAAGTACCATCATACCGTCAGTGATAGCCAAAAAGGGAAAACAACTCAAATGTCTATCAGCTTGTAAATAGGTAAATAAAATGTGTACACGCATACCATGGAATTTCATCAGGCAAAAAAAGGAATAAAGGATTCACCTATGCTGCAACATAGGTGAATCTTGAAAATGTAAGCGAAAGAAAACAGACACAAAAGACTATATATTTTATAATTTTGTTTATATGAAATGCCTAGAAAAGATAACTCTCTGGAGACAGAAAATAGATTAATGATTTCTTAGCCTTGAGGGTGAAATGGAGAATGATAGCTAATGGGCATGGTGTTTGTTTGGGGGTGATGAAAATGTTCTAAAATTGTGGTGCTGATACATAACTCTGTGAATATTACCCCAAACCAGACTAGGGGTGAGGGCAGCTCAGGCTCAGGAATTGCTTGAGTCCCAGAGTTTGAGGCTGCAGTGTGCTGTGGTGACACCATCACATTAACTTGGGCAACAGGGCAAGACCCTGACTCTAAAACAAAAAAATAATAATAAACCAAAAAGCTATTGAATTGTATTTGTTAAATGGGTGAATTGTATCGTGGGAATTATATCTCAATAAATCTGTTCTCAAAACTAAGGGAAGATGTAAAATGCAAAGTATAATGCATTCATAATAATTTTTACCTCGAGAGTATGAAATATTTATAAATCAGAAGTGGAAAGGGATGTGGAAGAAAAAAGATGCTAAATTCTTTGCATAAAAGGGAAAACCAAAAATTCTACTTTGTTCAGAAAGTTAGAATGAAGTTTGTTCTTGAAATTGTAAAGATAATCTGCTAGTAGAATTACTAAAGATGATAAACTTAATGAAATACAGCCCACACGGGCAAATACAGAGAGAAAAGGATCAAAAACCAGGAAAGAAGACCAACACGTCAATTTTTATAATAAATACAAAGTCATTAAAATCTTCAGTTGAAAGATGAAGACTCAGAAATGATACCAACAAGTTATTAGGACAGGACGGATAGAGATTTAAATATTAGACATAACTAAAAGATGATAAAGTTGGAAATTATTTACATAGTACTACAAAAGTCTAACATTCTTTCATTTGCTTATTTAAAAACTGTTACACCATTCCCACATGCTGGACACTAGGCGTAGAGTGATGTCTTCGCTCTTGAGCTTCCCATATAGAAGAAGAGACTAATATTAAGCACAGAGCAAGTAAATAATTATTAATACAAATTGTGGTGAGTGCTCCCAGGAAAAGAAAACCGTGCTATTGGGATTTGGATTAAGGAATCCAGGGAAGCTTCCTTGAGGAAGTGGCAATTGAGTTGCATACTTGTTAGGTAGATGATGGTTGCAGAAAAGAAAGTTTTCAGGAGCTTTGTAGCATGTTCAGATGCCACAAGTGGGAGATAAGGTGCTTGAGCTCATGCACCCAGCCAGTGTGATGCAAAGGCCTGGCGGCCTCCTCCTTGTATTTTAGAGGACGTCACAGTGAGGCTATAAGGTCAGGAGTGAGGGGTTCTAGCTGATCTGTGGGTTGCCTAATGAGGGATTCTCACCCCTCTGCAGCCTGGCTGGTTTGCTCACCCCCGTGGAGCTCAAGGCTACTTTGTATGTGGCAATATTTCAAGAAATGGCTGAGCTGGCTATCAGGGAACCATTCTCCTCTTGGCAACCAAGTGGGAGCATTGAAGGGTTGGCAGGAGTCCCATTAGATTAGGGTCAGCCTGGGGCCAGAAAGATCACAGCCAGGCTCAGGTGCCTGAGCTTTTCTGGGCAGGTCTTTTTGCCCCAGAGGATTCTTGGTATTTGGGAAGGGGGTTCTCTGTTAGGGAAACAGTCACATTCTGGTGACCGATTTAGTCCAAAAGAGGAACATTTGACTCCTTTCTCACCTGTAGGCCTATTAGTTACTTGAGCTCTGTCTTCATCTTAAGACACATCAGGGGCTTTAGTGAAACTCTAGAGTCCTTTGGAGGAAGGAAGGAAGGACATCTGATTGTAAACTTTTCTATAAATATTTTGAGTGTATGTTTGGAAGAACCTTGGCATCCACGAGCCCTACAAGGTCAAGGATATGTTACTTTTTCCTAAGCCTCTAAGAAGGGGACTGAAAGATTGTTTTATTCTTTTGTGCATTTGTTCATTTACTTTATTCTCTCTAACTTATTCAAAACCAATGATTGAATACGTACTGTGTACCTGGCACTGGCTTCAGTGTAGGGAGTACAGAGGTGAGAAGGGCTGTTTCCTTCTTTCAAACCCAGTGGTTTGGGGAGATGACCCCATAGGGTGTGTTCAGTAATTTGGGGCTATCTGGGGCGGGGAGGTGGAAGGTGGGAGGCTTCAGCTTTATTGTAGTGTTAAGGCAATGAACTCAGAGAGTTTGGGTTACTTAGCCTGTAGAATGGCCTGGCCCCTTGCAAAGGTGGAGGAATTTCTGAGCTGTCTTGTACTTCCTTGTCAGAGATAAAAGACCATCTGTCAAAAAAACAATGCCCAGGATCCTGACAGGGAATTCCAAGTGCAGAGAACTCACAGATTTCTTTTCAGGCTTTTGTTTGTCCTGTCTTGCTCTGGGTGAAACATGAACACGTTAATTAATTTCTTCCCCCAAGCTGTATGTTTGAGGAATGTTCTTCTCACTTCCATCAATTTAGAAGATAAAACTGTCAAGCTCCAGTAGGCTAGTGTAATCTTTCAGCAACAGACTCCGCTCAAAAGTGGTGGTGAGAAGCACATGATCACTCTAAGCCCTGGTATTTGTTTGTTTGGAATTTGCTGAACGCATCTTGATTGTCTACCCTTACTGAGTGGTTACACACACATTCCATCGCCCAAGCCCTGAAGGTGGCCTGCTCTGTCCCTGTCTCTCTCTTTTTTTTTTTGAAGATAGAATTTTAATGGTTAACTTCCCACTTCTGTCATGCTTGTACTAAAACATAATAACACTGCTCCAAACACAATGAATGGAATTCTTACATTTCACCACTTTCTTTAAATGATAACAGCTCAAATCATGTTTTACATTTCTAGTTGTTTGT
>CAUYTI010160037.1:0-36725 GCA_963575145.1 Galago senegalensis
GGCGTTGTGGCGGGCGCCTGTGGTCCCAGCTACTTGGGAGGCGGAGGCAAGAGACTCGCTTAAGCCCAGGAGTTGGAGGTTGCTGTGAGCTGTAATGTCACGGCACTCTACCCAGGGGGACAGCTTGAGGCTCTGTCTCAAGAAAAAAAAAAAAAAGAAAAGAAAAGGGGACAGAGGAAGAGAGATAGAGCTATTCTGGGGATTATGGTGACAAGAGGATCCTACAGAACCATACTCCATGTCCCCAGATTATGTCTCCTCAATGTTTAAATTATTTTTAAAAGTTTGGTAAGTGCCCTAACCCTAAGTTTTTTTTTTTTTTAGAGATAGAGTCTCACTTTATTGCCCTCAGTAGAATATTATGACATCACAGCTCACAGCAACCTCCAACTTCTGGGCTTAGGGGATTCTCTTGCCTCAGCCTCCCAAGTAGCTGGGACTACAGGTGCCCACCACAACACCTGGCTATTTTTTGTTGCAGTTTGGCCAGGGCCACATTCGAACCTGCCACCCTGGGTATATGGGGTTGGTGCCCCACTGAGCCACAGGCGCCGCCCCTGCCCTAACCCTAAGTTTGCAGATCAGTGCATTTTCTGTTCATGTGTGCCCACGCAACCCCCAGCACTGTCCAGAGAACTCCCAGCCCTCTGGAGGCTCTCTCTTGCCCCCCCACAAGCCCCAGGGGTGCTCTGACTTCTTCCTGGGGGTTACTTGTGCCTGATTTTTGTTTTAGCAGTTTTTTTTGGCCCGGACTGGGTTTAAACCCACCACCCTTGGCATATGGGGCCAGTGCCCCTTTCCTTTGAGCCACAGGTGCTGCCCTACTTGTGCCTGATCTTTACATCCATGTTAGAGCCACACAGGGGTCCTCTTGGGGGCTGGCTTCGTTTGCTCAACGTGATACTGTCCCCTTCCCCCACATTGTGCATCGCTGCAGTGTATTCCATGTAGGGCTGCAGCTGGTTTATTTACCCAGACTCCTGTGAGCAGTCATGCAGGCTCCCTTCCCAGTTTATAAACAGCATCACTGTGAACCTTCTAGCGCATGTCTTCTGGGTGCATGCCGGGCAGTGGGCTTGCACTGTGCTCAGCTTTCACAGGGATAGCCAGTTCTCCAAGTGGCTATTCTGGCTGCCACTCCCACCAGTTGCCTGGGTGGGCTCCGGTGGCTCCACACCTGTGCCAGTTCTTGGGATTGTCTGTCCTTTCCAGTTGGCTACTCAGGGCAGGGGGAACATACTCCCCCCTTGACCTTTCCAGTGGCCCTGTGGATAGGATGCTTACCCTGTGGATGGGGATGGCCATGTTATCCCCATTACAACCAGCAAGGAGGGCATGGCTGCTTCTGGAATTTCAGCCTCAATTCTTTCCTCATCTGAAACCAGAATTCAGAAAATGAGATGTGGCTGGGTGTGGGCAGCTGGATGGCCTAGGGCTTGGAGCCTCAGTGCAAGGTCAAGAATGAGGCAGAGAAGAAAACCACGTAGAAGAGAAGGGCTCACTAGAGAAGGGCTCTGGGCATTGGTGGGGGGGAGAGTGAGACAGGAGTTGTGGGGACATGAGAGCCAAGAAGGGGCTACAAAGGGCAGTAGTGTTGCAGAGTCAGCCCCCACTTCAAGGCTCACCTGACCCAGTAAACTGGGTTTACTGGGTACCCAGTTTGTGCCTAGGCCTCTAGCAGGGTACTGGGGACACAATAGTGAGCAGCCGGGGGGGTGAGGGGGGTGGGGCTCTGCCCTCACATTAATGACAGTCCTGGGGAGGTGGTGATCAAATATGCCTACAGTAAGCTCATAACAACAGGGGGCCTGACCTGCCAATCACATCAAACTGAGTGGTCTTTAGCCTCAGATACCACAGTGCCCTGGAGACTCTATAGTGGGTGTCCCAGCACAGTGGGGGATGATAACTGGAGAGTGGAAATCTGGGAGTGGGCAGCAGGGGTGGTAAGAGAAGAGGTATAAGAGACCAAGTGTAGATGGGGCCAGGCCTAAGATCAGTCAGAGATAGACTGGAGCTCCACAAAACAACAGTGACTTAAACAAGGGAGATGTTTCTTTTTCTTTCACATCAGGACTCCAGGGCAGCTGTGAAGGCTCTGTAATCATCAGAAACCCAGGCTCCTTCTGCCTTGTTCTCTTCAATCCCCAAGAATGGCTTCCTTCTCATGATCCAAAATGGCTGCTCAGGTTCCAGCCATCACATCTTAATTCTGATGAGCAGCAAGGGAGAAGGAATGAAGAAGAGCATAGGCCCTTGCATGTGTGGTGTTGCTGTTAACCCTTGTTGCCCAGAATTCAGTCCCATGGCTGAACCTAGCTGCAAAGGACTAGGAAATGTAATTTTCACTCTGGCCAGCCATCTAGGTGCCAAGGTACAAGTTAGGGGCTATAAAACTGAGAGAAAGGGGGACAATAGGTATTGGGGCAATAGCCTCTGTCCATCCCAGTAAATCTCAAGGGAGAGCTAATGCTGAAGGTAGGTGGTCAGTGACCCCTGTCCCTCTCTGCACAGGTTGTCACTGCTCTTCACTCACCCACACCTATGCTGGGGAACTGTCTGGGTGGTGTCCTTTTCATCTAGTTCTCAGACAAGGACATCAGGTCTGGGGGAGAGAAGTGGCCTGCCGAAGGACCCATAGCCAGGAGATAGGGCAAGAGAAGCAGGTATTGCTAAGAACTTTCCAGGACTTCCAGCTATCTGGTGTTGTGGGGGACTCAAGACCCCACAGCCCCCATTGCTCCCTACTCTAAGATACTCCTTCTCTCAGAGAGCTTCTTCTCTCAAGGCCCCTTGATGGCCACAAACCCTGTTCCATCTTCCTAGAGCACAGCAGGGAAAGCAGGGGCCACTAGCAGGGTGGCTAAGCTCTGAATGACTGGATGGGCCTTGGTACTGCAGCCCAATCCAACAGAGAGGAGAGGCGGGACCTTACACACCACCCTACCTTGGCCTCAGCCCTTTTTTGGCCCCTGGGCACCATTCCTTCCAGTGCCAGAACCGAGTCTCAAGCCTGAGTCACAGATGTTAAAGCCCCTGAGGTGTCTTTTCTGTCCTCCTGCTGCATTAAAACATAAGGGCACATGCGCGTGATGATGCCATCAGACATGAGGTACATAGTAAGGTCCACTGGGAAGTCCTACTGCCCTGCCAGCCAATGCTGCACCTGTGGCACCAGAACTGCATGCGTGGCCACTTTCAAAGCAGTCTCTAAACACATGAGCACTATATGCCACACATACACATGGCAGGGGACCTAGAGACACAGTTTTCTCCATGGCCTGCCCCACTCCCCTCTCTGGCCAAGGAGTACCTGTGAAGTGGCTGGGCCATTGTTTCTATGGGGGAGGGGAGGGAGTGGGACAGGAGTTGTGGATCCATGGGAGCCAAGAAGGGGCATTTCTATCTAGTGGGATCCCTGCAGATGGACACACAGGATTGTCCAGGCTTCCACTGTGAGTGTTCAGGAAGCAGGACCTCCTCCCACCTTCCTTATTTGATCCTGTCACCGGAGTATTTGTAGGACCTCAGGAGCCCAGAGAGGCTCAGGGCATGTACTGTCACCAAGGGTTGCAGTGGACCCATCGCTGTTCTGTGACATCCAGGGAGTTGAGGGTACCTGTTGGCAGGTGCGCCAGGTCCTCTAGGTTACAGCTGATGTGATGCTGGCTCTAATGTGCTCTTCACAGAAGGGAGTGACTGCCAGACACTACCAGGGGCAGCCTGAGCCTCTGGGCATGTGAAGAACCAGCTGTCTTCAGAGTTCTGTCTGTTATTCCATCTGTCACATGCTTCTCTCCATTGCTGCTTCTCCCTGTGGCCTCTTTCTCCCCACTGCAGACGCGTGTTCCCCACATGGAACCAGGATGCAGGGAATAGGCAGACAGGGCCAGGCTGCCTCACCCAGCTCGGCTACCTGGGAGGAACCCAGAGCCATGTGAGTGGGGTGAGGGCAGTCCCTACACAAAGCAGGGACTTCTTAGCAGGAGAAGGGGCCAGGGACACTCCTGCAGCTACCAGGCTCTGGCCCTGTGGCAGCACAATCTTTATCTCACACCCACAAGCCCAGGGTGCCCTGCCCAACATAGTTCAGGCTAGTCCCTCCCCACCAGGCGGTGAGCCAGGCCACTGGTCATGGCAGCACGTGGCAGCTCTGCCCACTCTCTGGGGGTGTCCATTTCCCCAAACTTTGGTGAGGTTGTGCCTAGCGTCTGCAGCACAGGAACTGCCTACTGCCCACATATTTAATATCCAACAGCAGGACAAGAGAGAAAAAAAGGGGGGGAAAGGGAGATGGCACAGAGCACTGGGCCCAAGGTGGGAAATGGCAAGTCCAGGCACCACCTTTCTCTCAAGGGGCCATGAGCCATTGCCCACTTGGCCACGCTGCCCTTGCCTCTAGCCAGAACCTTGGATGGGCAAGTTCTCCCCCAGGGGGGCAACCCAACCTTATCCTTCTGGGGTTGCAAATGTCTCTTATTAACACATTGACACGTTGCAGAGGAACATTCCTAAGTCCTCATTTCCACCCACATCCCCCTGTTCGGCTATAGGCCAGGCAGGCAAACCCATGCCCTCTCTTTCCTGTTCACTTTGTAGCATGAGGGATGGCAAATAGCTTCTGGTCCCTGGGCCAGCACAAGGTCCTCCTGTGGGTTGCACACTGCTGACCAGCATGGTGCTGAGTTTGGACAGAGGCAGAGCCCAGCGCCTGGGGTGACAATGAGAGGCTTTGACTCCTCTCCAACTCCTGCTCACCTCAGACCATCAGGGTACATTGCCCGTGAGCTGTAGGTGGCAAGAGCAAGGGACAGGAGGGAAAGGACCATGGCTCAGCTCCTTGCTATACTTGGGCTTAGAGGTAAGCTTCTCAGTTGTTTGGGCTGGGTGGGGTGCAGGTCTAGGGGCTCTTAGGTCCATGGAACATCCCAGTCCAGAGCTGTCCCTATTCCTGATGAGGACAAATTACTGCTTCTGCCACTATAGGAGGGACCCAGGGTTATCAAGGCATCGCATGTGGCATTCAGGTCCCCTGGAGGAATGATGTCACAGCTTGGATTGAAGGTCTATTGTTGCTCCTGAGCATTCATCAGAGGGGACCTGGCAAGCTGTGGGGAGGAGAGCTTCCCAGTGGGGTCCTCGTGTGGGACCTTTCTCCCTGTCCACTGTTGGCCTAGCAAGCAGGCCCCTGGTGTGCTAGGGGAGGGAGACGATGGGCACCCTGGGGTGGGTGACATGCCTACCTGTCTACTAAAAACTCGCACAGACCAGGTGCTGTGGCTCATGCCTATAATCCTAGCACTCTGGGAGGCCGAGGCGGGTGGATTGCTTGAGCTCATGGGTTTGAGACCAGACTGAGCAAAAGCAAAATCATGTCTCTACTAAAAATAGAAAAGCTGAGGCAAGAGGATCCCTTGAGCCTAAGAGTTGGAGGTTACTGTGAGCTATGATGCCACAGCACTCTATTCAGGGCAACAGCTTGAGACTGTCTCAAAAACAAAAATGAAAACAAACAAAAACCCTCTTGCACAGAGGGGGCCTCCGGTGATGCTCTCTGGGCATAACCTCAGCCTCTGGGAACAGCCTGGGGTATTTGTCCATGCTCTTCCCATGTCCTTCATGTCTGGCCAGATGGCAGGCACTGCCCAGGACTCTGTGTAGACCTTGCCTTGAACATGGAGACAGATGCTCAATGTGACACACACTGGCCGAACTGTCCTGAATGATGGGGCTGTAGGTCACAGCCATTGTGGCTGGCCTCCTAGAAAGAGGTGTCTGTCCCTGGCTGCTGTCCCTTGGTCAGCAGGTGATGGGGCATCCTATATACTGTAGGTTTGTGGTGAAGGAGTGTCAGAGTGGCAGGAGGCGGCCCCAGTGGTGCCCAGTGCATTCAGGGCTTGTGTGGCCTGTCCCCTGAGCACTCTTTCTACCCCACGATGGGCGCCATGTGCACCTGCTCATAGCAGATGGTGTATGTTGGACAGTTGGTTTCAAAGTCAACTATGATCCTAGAAAAGAGTTGCCAGATTTAGCAAATAACTAGAGGGTATCAGGTTAAATTTAAATTTCAGATAAAGTGCTTGGCGCCCATAGCTCAGTGGTTAGGGCACCAGCAACATACACCCAGGCTGGCAGGTTCGAATCCAACCTGGGCCAGCTAACCAATAACAACCGCAACAAAAATATAGCCAGGCATTGTGGTGGGCACCTGTAGTCCCAGCTACTTGGGAGGCTGAGGCAAGAGAATCGCTTAAACCCAAGAGTTTGAGATTGCTGTGAGCTGTGAGGCCACCAAGGGCAACATAGTGAGACACTGTCTCAAAAAAAATTTTTTTTCAGGCAAAGAATGAATAATTTTCACCATAAATATATTACAAATATTGCATGGAACATAATTACACTATAAAGCATTTGCTTTTTTTTTTTTGAGACAGAGCCTCAAGCTGTCCCCCTGGGTAGAGTGCCATGGCGTCACAGCTCACAGCAACCTCTAACTCCTGGGCTCAAGCAAGTCTCTGCCTCAGCCTCCCAAGTAGCTGGGACCACAGGCGTCTGCCACAATGCCTGGCTATTTTTTTGGTTGTAGCCATCACTGTTGTTTGGCGGATCCAGGCTAGATTCAGACCCGCCACCTTAGGTGTATGGCCTTAGCCACTTGAGCCACAGGTGGCGAGCCAGCATTTGCTTTTTTGTGTGAAATTTGAATTTATACCGGGCATCCTGCATTTAATCTAGCAACTCCACCTGGGAATCTGGGGTTTGGTCACTGTTGAGCCTAGGAGTAAGTGAGGAGAACCCAGGACTCACTGCAGGAAGTAAGGCTGAGGATGGGGTATTACAGCAGCCCTACCTGCTCCCCAACTGGTGGATGGTATGCCCAGTTAGCCTCAGGAGCAAGTCCTGATTGGTTCAGCCTGGGTCATGTGCTTACCCCAAAGCCAATCACCATGGTGGAGGGCAGAAGCATCATGATTTGCCTAGCTTGGGTCATGTGACTTGAGTGACATGGGGCCCACAGAGCCACATGTGTGTGGGATTACTGGCAGCAAAGGAGGCTCATCCAAGGGCTTCTGGGGCCTCGGGACAGTGGGCTACCTTGGAGTCCTGTGCAGCCACGGATGGCATGTCTTCCAGGCTGATCCTTCAAGATTCCCCTGCCACCTCACAGAACTGGTGGCCCAGAACAGAGGCTGCTTGGGCATTGATGGCACCATTGTACTGACCTGTAGTTGGCCCATGTGTCAGTGGGCACATGTTCCCTTCTGGCAGGGTTTCCTCCACCCTTGGCCAGCTGTCTGCCCCAGCCCCACCTCCACAGGCTCCCTAAAAGAACCATCCTGGGGACCTCAGGAATCCCCAAGCCAGGAGTTCTTCTCTTGGGATTAGAGGGAGTGACTGGGCCCCGTGGTGAAAAATATAATTAGCCTGTCAGTGCAGGGTCTCCCCTCACTGGCCAGCTCATCACTGGCCCCCAAGCCTGTTTCGTGTAAGTGAAAACAGATTTCCTGACAAGGGGCAAGATCATAAACTTGTTCAAAGGTTCCCAAATAAAAAGAGTGGTTTTAACTTTCCCCTCTCAGCAAACTAAATTGTGAGGAGGCCTCTAGATCGTTCCATCATTGCAGGAAGGGTTTGGGAGCCTGAGGCTCCTGGTTGCTGGGAAGCTTAGGGGAGAAGGGCTTTGGGAGGCCTCTGGTTTAGCACACCCCCACTGCCATCTGGAACTCTTTTTCTTAGTGAAGCTCCAGCCCCCAGCCCTAGGCTCAGTAAGAATAGAATTCCCACTGGCCTTCTGGCCAGTCTGCCCTAAGGCTGAGGCCCAGGCCTAGAGGTGGTTCTCTGTGTCACTGTTTTTGGAGGTTGCACCAATGGAAGATGGCTCCTACTTTGCAAGCCCTTTGTCCTACCTGAAAGCTTCTTTAGCTGAACTCTTCTTCAAACCTGTTGAAGCAACCATGGATGCCCCCAGAAGCAGATTCTACCAGGGGCTGAGTTTCCTGGGAGAGAGCAAGCCTGCCCGTTGCTGGGGGTCTTGACCAGGAAAACTTGGCCTGCAGCTGCTTCGTACTAAGGAGAGGCCCTGCCTCATGAGCCCCAACCCTCCTGTCTGCTGGAGCTCTGGGTGTGGTGGGTGCCTTCTTCCTTGCTGGGCTCTGGGCAAGGGGTGTGATTTTGTGTCATCTTCTTGATACTGCATCATGGTGTGTGGCACAGGGCCTGGCACACAGTAGGTCTTTCATATGGACTTGTTGAAATGACAGATGAATAGATGGATGAACAGATGGAAAAGCTGAGAAGGAAACAAGCTGTGTCCATGGCAGGAGCAGATCACATCCTCAGGGGCTGAGAAACAGTGTTGTGCCCTGAGCCCTGCTCTGATAGGGCAGGGACACCATAGGTCTGGTCTGACAGATGGCAGATTCTGGGATGTTTAGGGTTCTTAGAAGAAGCTGGAAGCACTGACAGCTTGCTTGCTAGCTCTGAGTGTCATTAGAGGCCCTATCGCCCTGTCTGCAGAGAGACTGGCCCAGGCTTGCCCTGAGAAGTATGTTTTGGCCTGGAAGGCCTATGGGGTTGTGTTGGTCCCATGCCTTTTCTTTCTGTAGATGGGCATAATCTCCCTCGAGAACTCCTCAAAACGAGATGGGAAACACCCATCTGAGTGGGCCCTGCTGTGCTGGTGCTGGAGTGGCAAGTGCTGCAGCCTGGACATGCCATCTAAGCAAAAGAAGGGGGCAAAAGACACGTGGAACCTAAGAACAGAGGACTTCCCAGGCTCTGCAGCAGCAACAGGTGCTTGTGACCGTGTGGCCGACTCCCTGCTAACACTTGCTGGCCTGGGTCTGCTGCTGCTTCCTGCTTTGGAAAGACCTTGGCCCCAGGCCCTCTGGACCCCTGTGGGCTGAGTGGAAGTCAAAATGTTATCTGGACTTCAGAATTTACATAAGTGCCCAGAGACCTCAGCCACTCATGCGATCCCCATGGTACTGCACCAACATGGGGGGGGTGTGTGTGGAGGCCAGCTGGCTTTTCTTCCTTCCTTATGGGACCCTCTCAAGACTCCCTTGGGTGTGGGTAGGGACATGAGGGCTGCAGAGGGGATGTCAGGATTGTAGAGGACAGGTCGGGGGCTTTCCGCTGTGCTGATTCCCAGGCCACATGGCAGTCTCGCCCCATCCCGTGGCTGGTGTGACCCATCTGCTGTGCCTTTAGCCACCAGTCTGGGTTTGTGTTACTGCTAGAGCTGGTCTGAGCTCTTAGTGAAGAGGGTGGTGGAGGAAGAGGGCCTGGTGCTGACCAGGAAAGCTCATGCCCCTGCAACCCCACCTTCAGGGGCCTAGGAGCCTTGCTGCTGCCTCCAGTTTCTGTCCTTCTGGGGCTTCCTCTATCTCAGTCTGTCAGAGAGGCCCTATATGCCTGCCAGCCCCTCTTGTGGGTTCCAGGACAGTGTGGGGGGAGAAAGGCACATCTGTGGCTTTGGAACCCTGCCAGATGCCCTCCTTCGAGTGGGGGTGGTAGGTGGATGCAGAGCCCTCAGGGAAGCCCCAGTCCACCCTGGGGCTGCGTCCCAAGGAAGCTTCAGGGACTCCTGCCGGAGTCATTGGGTCAGCTTCCTGGGTCCTGAGGAGCTGCCAGGTGAAAGAACCCTGGGACCCCCTAGCCTATTTCCCCTATGTCCAGCCTGGGGCCCTGCCTTGTTCCCATACATCAGGGTCACTGCCAGCCAGTAGGGCATGGAGAAGCCAGGAAGCCGAGGATGGTGAAGCTTCCTTCTTGCCTGGGACTGATGGGGAGGGTCTGGGGCACTTTGGTGTTCCCTAGGCCCTGCCCAGGTTTTAGTCCAGAAATGTTTTCATTTGCCTCCTGTGAACCCTGCCCTGGGCTCATGGCATCTGTTTCACAAATGAGGACATGAAGCCTCTGCTCTCCTCTCTCCCAAGTTTGGGGTACTCAGGCCTCCTGGTCCCTTTGCCAGCTGTCCTAGGCCACTCTGGTCCTAGGAAGGCCCTGAGCTGGTCTCAGCCTTTGATGATCCACCAGCCAACTGTCTTTGCGGTGCCTGTCCATCTAGAAGACTGGCCAGGCATGGGCAGACAGTGGGGAGGGCTTATGGGCCATGGATGTCAGGGAAGGCACTGAAAGCCCAAGCCTGGGTCCTTTGGCTCTTAGAAGAGAGAGGTGCTGGCTTGTCACTGGATGACAGAGGGTGAGATGAGGGAGGCAGTAGGAGGCTGTGTGGAGGCCAAGACCCCTAAATTCCTGGCATGTATTTGGAAGGTTGTGGGGAGCCATTCAGGTCATTCTCCTGGCCACTGCCTCTATTTCATTAGTCGGCACTTAGGGGCCCATCCCCACCTTGTCGTATACTCTAGTGGCTGCAGACCCCAGAAACACTGTAGGCTAACTGGCCTGGGTCTCTGGCAGGCTGTGTCCAGATGACCCTTTGCTGGTAGAACTGGCCTCTCCCTGGCTGCCTAGCCAACCCCCGGCAACCTTGCCTGGGCTGAGGATGAACAATTAAAGCCCCCTGGTCCCCAATTGGTTTGTGGTATTAAAAACGAATTGCGATCAGCTGGGTTGTCATTTCTACCTGATAAAACATCACTTTTATTGATCGTGCTCACTCAGTGCCATCGTTTATCTTGCTTCAGCATTTCACATAATGGCTCATTTGTCTTGATCAAAGTGTAGCCTTGTGTGTTTAACCCTTGGGGCTCCACTGCTGTGCCCAGCCCCCCACAACTGTCCTTCCCGGGGCCTTGCCCTTGCTCAGGCCCTGTTCTAGGGGCAGGAGGTTCTAGAAGGCAAGGACCACTCTGAGTGAGATAAGGTGGGGACGAAGGGGGAGGGGACACTGGGGACGTTGGGCCAGACCAGGCTCTTGTCCTATCCCTGGACCCACAGATCCTCCCTGCAGGGCTTCTGGGGGAAATAGGATTTGGCCAGGGCTTACCTAAGCCTGCCGTGTTCCTTACCTGGCTGGGCTCTGGCAGACATCTACCTTCTGGACTCAGCCCACATGCCCACATTCCTGGGCCCACCAGTGGCCCCTTCAGCCAGAGCCCTCCACTCCCACCACCTTCTGAACCTTAGCCCCGTCTGTGGCCTGTAGGCCCTGGAGTTTTCTCTTGGTCCCCACTTGACCTGTTTGGCCATCACCCAAGGTGACAGGGAGAGTCCCCAGTTTTACTGTAGACTTTTGCTCAGTTCCCTCAGGAGCACCCATTGTCCAGAGCAGCCGTGCTCTCAGGATCCTGGTGACCCAGCCTCAGCTAACCTCCCACACCAGCACAAGCCCTACTTCCTGTTCCACTACCCCAGCTGCTCCTCCACTGCTCTGCCCTGAGCTCCTCCACAACCCAGCCCAGGGGAACCTCCTGCTTTGTTGAGAAGCCGGTGGGGTGTCCTGTCCTGGCCCCCTAGCCCTGACCTGTTCTGGCCTGGACTCTGTCCCAGCAAATACTGCAGTTACTGAAGTTGGGTTCTCCCAAGCCCACAGGGGTCTCTGGCCCTACCCAGTCCTCTCTCTCTCCCGCCTAGAGTTCCTCAGCTAGCAAGTTGGGACAACAGCCCCCAGTCGGCTCCAGAGCTTCCATTGAGCCCATCCTTGCCTCTCGGCATCCTAGGCCTTGGAACTCTGGGTAGCCAAGTCCAGAAACCACTCTGCAAACTTACCTGCACAGAGGGGCTACTGACTGAGGGACTGAAGAATCTGAGGGCAGAGCTTTCTGGCCTCAGGCACTGCTGAATCCAGGCGCCCAGACAAGGCATAGGGCAGTGGCTGCGCATCTGCCTTCCAGTAAGCATCCCCAACAAACTCAGGCTTCTTCTGGGCCTGCAGCTGCCTGGGGGGGGGGGTGTCCCTCTAGCTGGGGACACATTGTGCCCCTTTTCTCAAAAGACACCCCAGGCCTTGAGCTGCTTTCAGGGCTGTGTGCTCCTCTGCTGACCAGTCAGGACTGTTGTTTGTCTGTCATGCCCAGCACAGCTGTCAGTGGGGAGAATGTTTGTGGGCCGAGTTTCATCATGGCCTCCCTTGGGAGTGCAGCTGCTGTCCAAAAGCACTCAAGTGGGCTCTGGGGACTACCCTGGCCCTTGTTCCTGTGCTTTACAGAAGCTGACTGTACCCTCTTTCTCTCCACCGCAGCCACATGGACTGGCTTACGCTTAGGCTGGACAAGTGACCAAGCTGAGTCACAGGCACCCTCATCCTCGTGGGGAGCTCCAGGCCTAAGCCAACCAAACACACCCTACTCACATGTCCCCTCTTGGCCTAAGGCTCAGTGCTCTTCTCAGGCTAATGCAGGAGGTGACTGTGGAGGCCCAGAAGAGCCATTTTGGGACATAGACACTCCAGTTGAGACCCCTAGAGCTCAGAGGCTCTCCAGGAAGTGACTGTGTGACATTTGGCACAGTCAGGATTCTTGACTATGGAAAACTGTACAATAGTTCATATATTTATTCTTAAGCAAGTTATCAATAAAAAATTTAATACTAAAATGCCTTTACATAGTTTGCTGTTCATAAAACCTTTGTGTTTTTGTTTTGTTTTTAGTGTTTACATTGAAAAAAAATTCCAACCATCCTCTTAGTTTACACATTTACAAGAATCGTGCTTTCATCACGTTTAACCACGAATAAAGGGCAGGGGTCATACCATTCATACACATATAGAAAGGAGAAAGGGGAAGAGAGAGCTACAGGACATGGGAGGGGGCCCAGCAGAGGGACAAGAGACAAGGCTGCTAGGGAGGGCCCTTCTTCCTGGCTCCTACTCAGTGCTTGGGGGTAAACGGCCCTGACTTGAGCCTTCGTGCCCAGCTGCACTCTTCTTCTTGAGACATTTTTCTGATTCCCCAGCCTTGCGCAGGGCCATGGCTGGTCATCTTCCTAACACCCACCAGGAGCAAATATTGCACTCGTGCCAAGAGAAAGGGTAAACTCAGGGTGGGAGCAGGAAGCTACGTGCAGGGGTCCTCTATCACAAAGTCGCCCCTCCTGCCTCAAGTTTCCCGTGCAGCCACCATGAGTGGCCCTTGGGTGGCCAGAAGCAGGCAAAAGTAACAGGTGCCGGGGTCGGGGTCTGGGGCCCTCACGACCCGTGCTTCTGAGGGACCTAGCTGTGGCTCACGCGGAACTCACCCAGAGCAGCTGCCGCTTGCAGGGACTTTCCTGCATCTCCCTGTGGGCCAGGACAGCCTGTCAAGGACAGACATGGGGAGCCAGGGGCTCTCAACACTTTTCTCAGGATGAGGGCTCAGGCTGCAGGTCTGGCTGGCCCTGTCTGTCCTTGTCAGCCAAGGGAGAAGGGAAGGGGTGCCAAGTTGTCCTTGGTTTCTGGGGTTACTGGGGCAGAGCCCCAGAGGTGCTCCCTGAACCAGAGTCTAGAGCGTGGGCACAGGCGGTTAGGAGAGACCCTTGCTGTCCACTCCAGGAACTACCACAACAGGCCATCTGGTGGCTGCAAAGAAGGTCCAGAAACCTCTTTGGGGCCCAGGGCCAGCGTGGCGATGGCAGACCTAGCCTTGTCCCCCAGGCCGCACACCTTTGGCCAGGCCTTGCCATTGTCCCAAGCTCTGAGCAGGCCAAAGATGGTGGCTAGAGTTTTGGGCAGTGGTGATGTTGTTTGGGGAGATGGATTGAGTGGGTCTATGGACCAGCCCAAAGAGGGCAGAGCCATTCTGCTGCTCTCAGCAAAGGGCATTTGGGTGAGGAAGCTTCATGTCATTCTGCTTCCCACAGAGTCAGGGGCTGGGGAGGGCAGACAGCGTGAGGGGCCAGCCCCTCCCTGCTCTGGGGGGAGGATAACTCCTCAGACAAACTGGCCATGGAAACTGAAATCAGATGTCAGCTGAAATACTCAAGAAATAAAATCAAAACATTACTTTTTTTCTAATCAATGCTTTAAAATACTTGTTTGTCTTTGTTTCATTTTAAACAGAGGTAAGAGACACATGGCTGCTGTCATACTCCAGCTAGGGGCCGGCTGGTCCTGGGCTGCAGGTGACATGGAGAACCCCCTCTCTGGCTGTGGGGCCCTCATCATGGCTCCCTGCCCAGGACTTCCTTGTCTAGGAGATGTACTGGCAGGAAATAAATGTGAGTGTGAGTTTCCTCTTACACAGCAACCCCCCAGGAGATTAGAGCATGTCCCTGAGGGTCCACCTGACCCTCCTGTGGCCTTTGGCCTCTGCCCCGACTCCAAGCTGCTTCTGTTATCACAGATGCCCCAGTTGGAACTCAGCGAGGCTGAGAACAGTGCATTTCCAAAGAAACCCTAAACAGTCCCTACAGACACACGCACCCTTGTCATTTGGATGGGGAAAAATCCTTTCCCACTTTTTTTCCATAAAACTTCCCCACACAAATACAATATTTACATAGAGAAATAAATAGACAACACACCTGATTTCTGCTTTCCCTGGTGGGAGACAGTCGGAGGTACTAGGGAAATATGGCTTGGATTCTAATCTCTGGTGAACTGCAGAAAACAAGAGGGCCCACAGGTGGGGCAGGCTGCAGCCTGATGGGGGCACAGCAGGACCCTCTGCAGCAGAGGGGATGGACAGGGCTCTGTGGCCGGGAAGCTCTCTCTTTCCATGGACATTGTGAGAGCCTTTCCCGTGCCTGCCCCCCCCCCCAGGCTCTGTCTGACCTCTCGGCTCTATGCGCTGTGTGCCAAGCGGGCTCAGCACAGGATGGGCACACCATCAGCTGTCACCAGGCGCCCTGTGGTGGGGTCATAGGTGCCTGCTAGGTAGTAGAGGTCCTGCCGGCCCTGGCGCTTCCGGCTCCGGGCCATCTGCTCATACTGCTCGCGCCCCACGACCTGGCACTTATGGGAGATGGTCTGCACATCATTCTCATCCTCGTGGCAGGACTGATACAGCGCGTTCTGTGGGGTGAGGCACGCATGGTGTTGGTGGCCTGCCTCGGCCAGTGAGCCCCCATGTCCCTGGGGAAAGATTCCTTGCCCTGGAATAGTCACTGGACAAGCTACTAACTGTGTGGCTGGGAAGCCAGTGCCAGGCCCCCATATGGCCTGTCAGAGCTGGGAAAATACTTGTTTCCCTAAAGACAGACCCATGTGTGCTATGTGAACCCACTGTTTCTTTTCAGGGAAGTACACAAGGAAGGACACTGCTGGGGACATTCTGCCTTGTGCCCACCATGGGCAGAAGTAGAGGGCCCAGGTGGGCAGGAGGGGCTTTCAGGGAGGCCAGGAGTGACTGCACCTGCTGGGCTAAGCACTGCTGTGGTCACAGCCCTCCACAGGGACATTGTCACCCTCTCTGTAGGAGGTGTGGCTACATGGCTTCCACCTTGGGTGTGGGGAGGCTGCTCCTGGTGGTGCTCTCTTGGCTTGGTCTGTGGCCCTGTCCCTCTGCTCCTGCTCACCTTGCTGTCCCTGCCCAGCTGTGCTCACCTTGCCATCACACTGCCGTTTGCCCAGCTTGGTTTCCTCGGGGTGGTAGAACCATTTGACCTTCACCACCATGTTGCTGCCCCACGACTCCCACATGCTCTCGATGCGGCCTATGTAGGGCAGGTTGGGCCGCCCAGCAGACAGGAAGACTGCACAGTCCCCGACACGCAGTGTCTCCTTGCCCCTCACGATGGCCTTATAGAACAGCTTCCTTGCCTTCCCCTTCATGCCGCGCCGCTGTGGGAGACATGGGGCAGGGCCATGAGGGGTCTTGGGGACAGGTGGTGGCCAGGAAAGAATGTGTCCTGCGTGTGTGTGCACACAGGGAGGCCAAGGCACTGGCGTATGACCACATCTGCAAGGGCAAGAAACAGCATTCCACGGCTTAAGGAAGGCTCTCATAGCCACTGTGCCAGAGGCGGGGGGCCATGCCTGGGTGTTCATAGTGTCTCACTCACAACACTTAGGGTGACACTAAACAATCTGGGGGCAGAGACACAGGCTGGGATGTTTCCCAGTGTCATTTACAGGAGCTGCCTTATGGCACCCACAGAGCACAGCCCTGCATCCCCACACTGGGGTCCTCTCGGCCCTCCCAGTGCAGAAAGATGCTTCCACAAAATGGCCAAGTGATGGGGCTCCGTGCCAACAAAGCCAGGCACGTGCCCTGGCGTGAGAGCCACTGCTGCATCCACACAGGCGGGGAGGACTTGCAGGGGGGAGGGGAGGAGAGTTTTTGTTCTTGAGTTCTCCACATTTTTACTTGGGATAGAATAGAAATACAAAAGGAGAGAGGCAGCTGGGCGTCCTCAGGCATCACGCGCTCCGAGCCTCCGAGGAGACCAGCACCTACCTGTGTGGGGTTCCCTGACCACTTCCAGAGCTGCCGGGCAGGCAGGAAGGCTGAGATCTTTGGCCGGTTTTCCACGGAGGGCAGCCGCTGCCTCCGGGAAAGCTCTTTGGCTTTTGAGAAGCTCAGGGCCTCCTTGCACTTCAGTCTGGGTTTGCCTCCACTGGGGCCGGCGCCCACACCTGAGGCCACTGCAGGCCGGGACAGGAAGCAGCGCTGGGTGTGCGTGTGGGGGCTGCCCCCCTTGGCGCGCAGAGCCTCAGGCTGGGCCAGCAGAGTGGGCACGGGGTGGGAGAGGCAGGTCTGCAGCAGCAGGGCAGGGTCCTCGTCATCTGAGCTGTAGGATGAGTCCTCGTTGTCAGAGGAGCAGAGGCTGGAGGTGGACACCGAGCCTGAGGAGGAGGTGGTGGAGGAACCAGACGAGGAGGATGACACAGATAGCCGGGTGAGGAAGCGTGAGGGCATACCAGTGGCCAGCCCTGGCCCGTCCTCATCCTCATCTGAGTAGGAGCTGTGGCAGTCGCTGTCACAGGGTAGGGGGTACTCGGCCTGACCCGCGAACTTGCGGAGTGTCAGCCCCATGGGCAGCGGGTGGACAGGTGCCCGCCCTTTCCTGTCCTTGCCCACTAGGGCTGGGTGTGCATAGCTGGGGCTGGGTAGGGCACGCCCCAGCTTTGGGCTAAAGTCTTTGTCCCCAGTCAGCAGTGCCTTGCAGTTCTTATTCTTGGGAGAGGTCACGCCTTCACGGTCTAGCTTGACCAGGAACTCGCCGCCTGCCCTTCGCCGCCCGCCCTTCTCAGCCTCTACCCGCTCAGCCCTCTTGGCTCGAAGCAGCTTATGGGCACCCCCAGGCAGGCCCGGGCCGGCCCCACTGACAAAGGGTGCATAGGAGCTGGCCAGGCTGCTGAAGGAGTCTGCGCGGAAGCCGTTGCCGAACACGGGTGTGGCCACACTGTGCACAGGGAACAGAGCATCATGGGCTCGCAGCTTCTTGGTGCTGCCGTTGAGCTGGAAGAGGTTCTGCAGCACCCCCGGCCCCTTGCTCGTTGTGGCTGCGGCCACTGCTTTCCGCTTGGTCTGGGCCACTGCCGACCAGCTCAGAAGGGGGCTGCCCTGACGGCCCAGGAAGTGGTCTGAGGCCCCTGCGGAGGGCTTGGCACCTGAGGTTAGGAGTTCGGTTTTGCCTGTGTGAGGAGGCCAGGGAGAGTCAGCCCCAGCTGAGCACAGAGAGCTGCCCCTGTGCTCCCCTCCCCGTGTGCCACTAGGCTCCCCATGCCCTAGACGGTGCCTCCCCTGACCCCGGTTTTCAGCAGTCCTGCAAATACCAGTTTTGTCTTTACTAAGGGATTTCTTCCCAAGGGGCTTTGAGGCTTCAGAGCTGTCCTGCGCTTTGGGGGACAGGCTGGGGGCGGTGGCCTTGCTGGGTGGGGGGGCCTCGCTGGACACCTTCTTGGGCTTCCGGCAGCTACTGGACACCAGCAGGGCTGGGGAGGGCTCTGTGCCTGCAGATAAGTGGGAAGAGGGGCTTAAGGGCCATGGCTGCACAATGACCACCAGCTCTTGCCCCCCCTTCTTGAGAGCCTGTCTGGACCTGATGGTGGCCCAGGTAGGAGTCCCCCAATAGGGCCTGGGGTGCTCACACTGGATCTTGAAATCTGGGGGCAGGAGCCTGACGTTGGAGACAGCGATGTGGCCTGTGTCCCCGTCATCGAACTCCACCACGACAGAGTCCAGGTCCTCCTCCTCGTCACCAGAGGTGCCTGTGGGTAGTGCATTTGAGCACACAGTTGGCCAGAGGGGGGCTGCCACACCCAGACCAGGAGGGCAGAGGTGGACTCCAGGGCTCTCTCTGAGACCTTCTGCCCTGGAATTGCCCTAGCAGCCAGCATGCCCACAACCTTGGTCTAACTTGGCCACTTCCTGCCTCCCACCAAGGCTCTGGGCCACTCTGGACACCAGCAGGGCTGGGGAGGGCCTTCACCTTCCCTCCTTGGACTGTTGCCTAGGAGGTTTTGCCCAGGGGAGCTGGTGCCATGTGATGGATTTGGCAACCCCAGCAGTGGGGAGTTTGGGCCCCTCCGTGCCTGTCCTCTCTGCTCTCCCTGTGCCACGCACCCCTCACTTTCATAGCAAATGTGGGGGGCTGACTGCTGTTTGCTCTGTCTAAGCAGAGAGCTGGTTCTACCTAGGACGGCCTCCAAGGCAGGGAGGGGTGGGACAGGAGGGCCTGGAAGCTGGACTGTGAGGATAGGGCCCTCAGGCACTCTGTGGGCCTCAGGGGTCTGCCTGGCCGCTGTTGGTGTGGCGTACCTCGGATTACATTGCCCGGGTACAGACAGCGGGACTTCTGGCTCCAGTATGCGCAGACCCGAGTGCCGGGTGGGAGGTACCGGCTAGACTGTGGCCGCACATCAAGAACCTGCAGGGACCAGTGAGCAATGCCGTGAGCAGGAAGGAGGGCCTGTCCTGGTGCCCTAGAGCCTGCCCCGGCAGCTGGGCCTCACCGCTTCCTGCAGGAGCTGCTCCAGTGAGTAGACCCGCTGCCGGTTACCCCTCTCACCCTCGATGACAATGCTGTAGCTGTGGGGAAGGAATGCAGGGCATGAGGGTCTGGGCACTGCAAGGCCCGCTGGCCCATTCCTGCCCGCCCTGGCCTGGGCTCACATGTCGGGTGCCTGCAGGGTCCGCACGCTACCCGCATACAGCAGACTGTCCTCCTTGGCGATCAGCACTGGCAGCCCATCCTGCAGGTCCTCCTTGTGGATGGTACAGGAGCGTGCTGCGGGTGGCAAGTGTCAGTGGCCAGCCCAAACCACCAGCCCTCCAGGCGGCCTGAGCCCTCCCATCTCTGCTCACCCAGGGCAGTGCTCTGCTCCACACTCAGAGGGCCACTGACCACTTCCTCATCCTCTTCCTCCTCATCTGAGAAGCTGCTGTTGTCATCAAACTCGAAATCGTCCTCTACAGCGAAGCTCTCCAGCAGGCGGCTCACAGCCCGGCCCTTGCCCTGGGGGCCAGAGGGGTCAGGCACATGGGGGGCAGGGTGGCCCAGCTAGCTCTGGGGTGGGGTCGGGAGTACTACCTGCTTGCGGACTGTCTTGCCCTTCACTTTGCCCAGCTTCCTGCCCTTGCCCAGGATGGCCTTGGCGTTGCGGGCGGCCAGGGCGATGGACAGGGCCCCGTTCTTCCGCTGTGCATGGGAATGGGCAGAGAAGGGCCAAGGTGAGGGTGGCCACAGCCCCCTGCCCACAGTTGCCCAGGTATAACTCAGGCTGACCCAGGGATGGGGGTAGCATGTAGGGCTGCAGCCTGGTAAGGTCTCTCCCAGGGGACACCCAGAATAAGGGCCTGAAACCCTGGGTGCTATGACCTTGGAGAGCCTGCTGTGACCTTGGGAGCCTGCTGTGACCCCGGGAACCCTCCTTCCTTACCCGTAGCACTGGCTGTAGCACCGTGCTCTTGCGAGTGGCTCTCTTTAGACGCTCACTGGCCAGCTTGCTGCCCTCCTCATGGCAGGCAAAGGCCCGGGAGGGGCTGAAGAGGGCCTCCCTGCTGGGGGTGGCCCGTGGCTCTGCACGCAGGCCACCCTTGGCCTTCTTCTTAGCTGGTGCTCCCGGCAGCTTCCGCCCTGGGGCCCGCTCCCGCTTGGCCTCGGCCTTTGCTGTCCGCCTCCTGATCTTCACCTCCCCCTCGGGGCTGGACAGGCGGCAGGCCCCTGTGGGAGGGAGGGGTACTATGGCAGGGATCTGGCTGCAGAGTCCTGGTTGCCAGGCTAAGCTGGGCTGCCCTCGCCCCTGGTTACCGAGCAGGCCCTGCCTCTCCTCTTTCTTTTTGGCCTTCTGGTTGGCCTCCATCTTGACCACGGAGGATGGTGAGGGCCCCAGCACGGCCACACCGGGCCCTGTGTGCAGCACCAGCCCAGGGTCCCTGGGTGGTGCCTCTGTCCTGCAGTCCTCACTGTCATAGCCGCTGCCTGGGAGAGAGGCAGAAGGGTCCACTTGACTGTGTGCAGTGTCATGGTGGTGGGTAGGGTGGGGCACCTGGCACTGTAGTGGGTCTGTGGGGGGCTGTTAACAGAGTCCTGTCAATGTCACCCTTGGGCTGCTCTATGGGCTATTAGGAAGCTGGGGCCTATAGGCTGAGGATGTCTAGGCAGGAGTAGGGTCGGGCTCTTCTTTGACTGCCTGAGCAATGGGGCCCCCCAGTAGGGCTGGGCCTCTTCTGGCCTAGACGCCCAGTGCTGCCTCCCTAGCCTTTAGCAGCCAGCTCTTTGTTCTTTCTCAGGGATCTGAGACCCCCGCATCCCCCTCCCCTACCACCAACCCCAGGAAGGGGCTGCAGGAGGAGGAAGTGTGTATTTTTCCAGGCTCCTGTTTCTGGATGTGTGACCACTGGGGGCTAGATAAGCCTTCGGGGTCAGCCTGGCCTGCCCCTGCCAAGGAGGCTAGAGCAAGTGGGAGGGCTATTTTTAACCCTGTTTTCCGGGATGCAACAGTGGGGCGGGAGGATTCTTTCCTCCTCTAGCCCAGTATGGAGGTGCAGCATGTAGACAGCCCCTGTGTTGCCTCAGAGACACGGTTTCTCTCTGTGAAACCCTCGTTTCCTTAGCGAGACTGCCTGGCTCTCGAGAGGTCCTCCCTGGTCCACTGTACCCGGTGAGCCCCGCCAAGCCCCTCCAAGTGGCTGTCAACACTGAAAACTTGCCTGCCTCATGGGATGAGGCCCCCACCGGCTGGATGGGGAACCTGGGCAGGTCCCTGCTGCTGTCGCCCTCAAGCTGTGGGCGCCGGGCTGCCCCTGGGGCCTTGTTGCTCTTGGTTCGGGACAGCTCCCTGCGGATGCGGCCCTCTGGGCTGACCTCTACCCGCTGGAAGGGACCGAGGCCTGTGGGCAGTCCCCTGCTTTTGACCTTTGGCTTCAGCCGAGCTGCTTTCTGGGCCACCGAAGACACCAGCCCACTCTGGCCGCTGCTCTTCTTGCATCGTGCCTTCTCCTGTGAACAGGAGGTGACAGTGGCTTTCAGGGCTGCTCCAGCCTGGCCCCTTGCTCTTAAAAGGGACTGAGGGGATGTCCAGCCTGGGGACACGGGCCTGTCGTATGTACCCGGATGCACAGCCACCCACTGCCTGCTGTGGGTAACAGGAGGCCCAGCTGTGAGCTTTTTTAATGGAGGAGGGATCAGAGCAGGGCATCCTAGACAGAAGAACCAGCCCCTGACCTGGGCAGACAAGCAGGGTGAAGGACAACAGGGAGCCCACCCACCATGCCAGGTGCGTCCTGGCCGCGGATGCTATTTTCCAACTCCTAGGCCCTGGCTCCAGCATAGCCTTTCTGTTATACATGTGTGGCAGGAGGAGCAGAGGTGGGAGGAGTATCCTGGAGCAGAGAAGGGCCAGCTGCCAATGGGACTCGCTTGCAGGTGTGCTGAGGAGTTACAGCCCCTTACGACACCAGTAGGTTCAGAGGCTTGGCTGCTGTGGGGGAACTGGAAGCTCACGGCCTTGGCTTGGCTTGCTCATCTGAGCAGTGGGACCCACAGCTGGGTGTCAGCAGAGGATTGGGGTAGGCTGAGGCCATGAGACTCACCACAGAGGCCGCCTGCAGGCCTGCGTAGATGCTTTTTTCCAGTCTGCGCCGCTTCTGGGTGGGCTCACGCTCGCCTCCCCGCAGCTCCACGCAGAGCCTGCTCAGGCTGGTACGCACGGCCCTGGGGGCCGGGTGGGCGGCAGTGTGGGTACAGGGCTGAAACAGGCGCTGTGACTCCCCACTGACAGTCCCCGAGGGGGGGGTCATAGGATGGACCCTTTGCCCCCAGGGGCACCTCCATCCCACAGAGGGACCTGCTTCAGGGGTACAGAGCCAGTGGTGGGCTACCTATGAACCTGCTGACCACCAGCCACCACAGCCCAAGCTGTTGCCTGTCTCCACCCCTGCTGGGCTGTACTGGGAATGGGGACATTTCTGTTTCTTGTACCCCATCCTTTCACCATGCTGGGAAGGCCTCTAGTCAAGGTCACCGTGACCAGAGGCCAGGCAGCAGGGCCTGATAAGGGCCCTGGCTCCCTGGGAGGCAGCCCTGTGTGAGCAGGGGCCATGGCCTCAGCCTTTCCACCTGGAAAACAGACAGGGATGTTGTCTCTCTCTATAAGGGTAGATGGGGACTGTGCAGGTATAGGCCTGGCCCTTGGTAAGTGCCCAAGGCCAGATGCTACCAGGCAGGAACAGAAGATACTGGGCAGGTCTGTGAGAACAGGGTCCACTCCTAACATCTCTGCTCTGCAGGAAGAGGGTGGTTAAGTCTGAATCCCATAGGGCAGGGTGGTGGCCTAAGGGACCCCACTGCCAGGTTCAGACCTTCCTGGGAATGCTATCCATCCCTTGCCCTTCACACAGGTCTCCAGGGAGGACACCCTGTCTCCCCTGCCTAGCTCCCAGACAGAATCTGGGAAGTTGCTGAGACCGAGCCTCAGTTCCCCATGCCTCATGGGTGTGCTGTCCCCCTAGGTTAGGGGTTGGGAGGGCCATCCCAATAGGCCCAGTCGTTGCCTGCAGAGCAGACACCCTGGAATACACCCTGCCTGACTCCAACCTCCTGGAACCCTCACCTAGTGGGGGCACTCTACTCGATGGCACTTGAGGGTGTGGGGAATGTATAAGGCCTACATTCCCCACACCCTCAAGTGCCAGGTGCATGACACACTGCCCCTCACCCCAACTTCCCATGTGGAAATTGAGGCTGCAGAGGCTCATCTGCCTGTCCCTGGCCAGACAGGGACTGAGGGCTGGCCTCTCCCACATGCTGGCTGAGCCCAGGCTGCTCATGAAAACGAGTCACACACACAGGTTGAGAGGCCCAGCCCACCCTTGGCCTTATGTGGTCACACATCCCTTTTCACCTTCCTGACCAGAGAGGTGGCCAGGCAGGAAGCTACCAAGGGTCCTGTAGCCGTGCAAGGCCCTGGCCCCAGCCCCAGTCCCTCCCACTTCCTGCAAGTAGGAGGCCTGTCCCCTGGGCCCAACTGTCAGCCAGTAGCACCGGGCCCCCTAGGGCCCCAAGGCTGGGATAAGCTTGGGCCAGAGGAGAGAGGGAGAAGCAGAAGACCTGACCCTGTCCAGGCAGGGAGCCCTTTCAGCAGAGGCCTGCTTTCTCAGAGTCAGGGGAGAAAGTGGCTTCCAGGCTGGAGTTTGTGCCAGGTAGGCTCTACATAGCCTCCCAGGAACAGACTCAGCCTCTAGGGGCCCCATCCTGCCCAAAAGCCCCCACAGGGCTGGCTGGTTCTCAAAGGAGGAGCCCTGGAGACCCCTGCCAGGTGACACTGGACAGGGCAGGGGGACAGCTTGGGGCAGGGCAGGGGGGAGCCATATGGTGAACACCTCATCACCCACAGCCCATGAGCACCCCCTCTCCTCCTCTCTGTAACCTCTGCATTTGCTAATGTTTTGTGACATAAAGCCCTGAGATTAATTTTTTGCCTCTGTCTTAATTGAAGGAACCATTTAGTGCCGATTTAACTATTATTACCAAATCATCAGGATTGATGCAGTGCGTACACGCGCGCGCCAATCGTGTTTGGAGGAGCTTGGAGGATTTATGCAAATGGGCCTGCCGGGAGAGGCAATTTGTAGCCGAGAAGGACAATTATACCAGGCCCGGGAGTGCGCCAACGACTGCGCCGGGCGGGTAATGGATAATAACATCGAGCGGCAGCCGTGAGCAGCACCGCAGCGTGACCAACGGCTTTATACGGCGCAGATAAAGAGGCTTTTACGCAACGCCGCCTCGAACTCAAGGGGGCTAGGTGGGGGCACCAGTGGGGCTGACGCCACGGCCTTGGCCACACCAGAGTGAGGAGTTGGTGTGGCCATGCTGGGAGGCTGTGGCTTCCCAAGGAGACTGGCCCATGGTGGTGCCAAATGCCAAGGGTCTGGCCAAGGGAGGGGGCCCCTGACTCAGGGCCTGTCCTAGAGCAGTGCTCTATCCAATGGTCACTCATAGTGTCCCAGCATTCTGGGATGGGGAGTGTTGATCTTCAGAGAAGGTATGATGGGGGCTCCAGCAGTCCAGAGAGCTGGGGGTCAGAGAGGAGCCCAGATCCTGTTGCCCAGGCCTCAAAGCCCCTGGCCAGCCCAAGCCCACCCACAGTGCCCTGTGGTGGCCCCAAATCCAGGACTCACTTGACTTTCTTGCCATCAGTCCTGGCTAGCTGGCTCCCAGGCCGCAGGGCAGGCAGCAAGTTGGAGTGCTTGCGCTTCCTCGGCCGGCCAGGCCCCCGCCGTGCAGGGCTCCGAGAGCTCTCCTCTCTCCTGGGGGCCAGAGGAGAGGCAGTCAGAGGCTCCTGTCCACCCTAGCTCCCTGCAGAAGGCGCTGCCTGCAGGGGGCTGCTGGGGTGGGGACAGGTGTTCCTAGGATATGGCTTGAGGAGTCAGGTCTGCAGACAGAGGGCCAGACAGGCGCACCCTACCTCTTGCCACCACACTAGTCAAGGTAGCACACACCACCCCTGCTGCTCAGGCTCTGGCTTCCTAGTCCCTTTCTGCCACTTCCCCCCATAGCTCTGGGCCCTCTATAGAATCCCCACTTGGTTTCTGTGCTGGCAGAACGCCTCTCCTCAGCCTCATAATAGGCAGCCTCAGGCAGCAGGCAAGTGAGCAGAGTGGGGCCTGCGACCATGGGGAATGTGGGGTGGGGCTGCACCCAGCCTTCCGCCTGCTCAGCCCCACGTACTGGCGGTCGTGCCTGCGCTGCAGGCGGGCCAGCTCCCGTTGCTTCTCCTTGTAGAGTCGCTGCAGCTCTGCCAGCCGCATGCGCATCTCCACCTCCTGTGTGTCCAGCTGGTCGATGGCAGCCTTCAATGCGCACACCTAGTAGGCCAGGCATGGGCTGTGAATCAGACCAAGGCCCCGGATAGGGCTAAAGGAGCAGCCTGGCGCTCAGGCCCCCACCCTGCACACCCCAGCTGCATGGCAGCAGCACCCACTCACAGGCTTGGTCTTGGGGGCCCAGGTATCTTTGCGCTGTAGGATCTGCATGCGTGGGGTGAGCCGGGGGCCACTGCAGGGCTGCCCAGTGGAGGGCTGTGCTGAGGCAGTGGGGCTGTCCAGGCCAGCAGCCTCCACCAGGGACCAGGCTGTGGCCAGTGTAGCGAGGTGCTGTAGGTTGAAGGCCAGCACATCCTCCTCCTTCTCTGCAGAGGGACAGGAAGGTCAGTGAGGATGCAGGTGGGCACACATTGCCCCTCCATCTTGAGCTTGGCCCTGAAGCTGCCCAGCTCCCCAGGATATAAGGAGCAAGGACAAGGGTCAGGACCCCCAGGAAGGGTGAGATGGGCACCAGGGCAGGTGCCTACTCCCCGCGACTCTAGATGAGAGAGAATCCCCCTGGCTATAGGGCGGGACCTGCTGAGGGGGCACAGGACCCTGGAGCTGAGCCCACCCCTTCAGAGAAGGAGACAGAGCCCAAAGTACAGAAGTAAAGCAAGACACATGTGACAGCTGCTAGCGGAAAGGCCATCAGAGGCCCTGAGGCCCAACTTTACACTGCAGCCCTGGGACTGACACTGCCTCCAAGGGACTCAGAGACACAACGGTGGTATGAGAGGCTTTAGAACAGCCATAGGTGACACTGGGGCTTAGGACACTGAGGCTTCAACCATGAACCAAGTTCAAAGTCACATGGCCAGATGCTGCAGGCACAAGCTCCTAGGGTTCTCTAACTGCAGGTGGCTCCAGAGGCTCTGTCCAGCACCACAGTTAAGAGCATCCTACCATCTGTCCATCCCATCAGGAGTCCTCTCCCTCCACCCACCCTATGTAGCTACAGCGATGTGTTTAGAGCTGAGGGAGGCTGGACCTGGCTCAAGCTGCAGCCTTAGCCCAAGAGGGCACCTGTGTTCCTCTACCTGTCTCCTCCTGTAACTACTCCCCTGCACCCACCTAGGCCCGCAAAGCCATGCTGGGTTCCTCCTCATTCTTCCCTAGGTATAGAACACTCCAGCATGCCTCTTATCTAGGCAGGGCAGGGCACAGATGACCCCAGGTAGGGAAAGTGGCGGGGGAGGCTGTGTGCCCTGGGACCTCAGGCTGGGGTGTGGTGGATGGGGGTTGTCCTCACAGTGATTGGCAAGAACAGAATCCTGGGCCAGGCACAGTGGCTCACGCCTGTAATCCTAGCACTCTGGGAAGCTAAGGCAGATAGAATGTCTGAGCTCAGGAGTTCAAGACCAGCCTGACCCAGAGTGAGACCGTTTCTTAAAAAAAAAAAAAAATAGCTGGGCATTGTGCAGGGTGCCTGTAGTCCCAGCTACTTGAGGGGCTCAGTCAAGAGGATTGCTTGAGCCCAGGAGTTTGAGGTTACTGTGAGCTATTGAACTACGACATCATGGCACCCCACTAAGTGTGACAAAAGGAGACTCTGTTTCAAAAAAAAAAAAAAAGAAGCCTAGAACAGTGAAACCGGTGTTATAGCCCATGTGTGTGTGTCCCTGTCCCAACGTGGGGCAGAGCTTGAGCTGGCAGAGTGTGGTGCCCATTCTGACAAGAGGTCTGGAAAGGACACTCATGGCCCTAGCAGAGGGGCCAACCTCAGGGAGGGTACCCACAGGCTGGTTCCACAGGATATCCACAAGGGTAACAGGGCCAGACAATTTGATGTTGGGTGGTCATGGCCAGGAAATGGAGCAGACCAGGAGGGCCCCTGTGGGGTCAGAATGGGGGTGGTAGTGTCCTCTTGGGCACCTGAGAACACCAATGCCCTCAAGGGAGAGCCCTGGTGACACTGACCTGGGAGGAGCTTAGAAATCCTACCCTCTGATGAAAGGAACCTGGCTCTAGGGGGTAGAGGGTACTGGTCAATGAGCCACCTGAGCCCAAGCTGGAGGACACACTTGGCAACCCCAGGCCCAGGGGCAAGTACAAAGTGACCAGCAGACACTTCTCAAGTGCTGGGGCCAGATTCCCCATGCAGGGTGAGGAGGCAGAGAGCAGGGACCAGGGCTTAATTCACCCGCAAGGCCATGCTAAGCCAGGAGGTGCCCAGAGTAGATAGTAGATGCCCAGACCTCTAGAAGCATGTCTTAGGCCAAAGCCACAGACATCCAACATAGGAAACCCTCAGCGGCATGGTAGAGAGGAGGACAGCTCTCTTATTGGAGTGAGCTGAGCTGCCCTTCTCAGCAGCCAAGGAGGCCCATCTGCAAGTCCATTTCTGTGAAAAGTGCCAGGTCTCCTGGTCTTTGGGGGCCACTGCTATCGGTCAGAGGCCCCCATGCCTTCCCTATACTTGTAGCCCCCACCTGGTCTCAAAGATGATTCTGCAAAGCCTGGGGGTAGGTTTGGGCCACTGATTGGCCCCTCTGGGCTCATGCCCTGCCCCCTGGATCCATGCTCCATCCCTTAGGTCCCACCCTCAGGCTCCATGGCCCACCCCCTGGGCTCTATCTGGCCCCATCAGCAGGACTCTCCTCACTTTCTGTCTGTGAGAATCCAGCTGCTTGGCACAGGACAGGGCTCACCTAATTTAGCCAGATTGCAGGGACAGCTCCAATCCGAGCAGCTGCACGAGACCTGGCCATTAACTGTGATACGGAAAGGATGGGGGCCCAGGGGCTCAGAAGCAGAGGTTAGGGTGGGGATAGAGCTTTGGTAGCGTGCTGTGAGTGACTCCTGTCATACACACCCTGGGACCATGGCAATGGCTAGACTGGACACTTACAACACCCACACTGGGTTATGCCATGAGACTTTCCATCATGAACACGTGGTCTATATGTATTTATTCAATGATTGGGCTCCAGTCCAGCAGATCGGCTGCCCTGGCCACAAATATACAGTGCCTGACATCTCCTAGGCACCCCCTTCCATGGCAGGTCCCTAGCAGCTCAGACCTGCCTTCCCACATACGTGGCCTGGAGGTCCATGCAAGCCCCTGGGATGCAGCTGAGTGCCCACCCCAGCAGTCCCTCCTGGGTGCATCCTAAGGATAGAAAGTGCCCAGTCCTGCCCAGCAGCAGCTCCTGCCCAAGTACAGCCACAGGCCTGGCTCTGCAGCCCCAGCATAGGAGTGACAGAGGTCTCAGGGAAGTTGACCTCGAAAGAACATTCACTTCATCCTGCCACAGGCAAGGTGGTGGAGCTTGCAGCTGAGGTGGTGAGCATTATGCGTCAGGAAAACAAGTGACTGAGCCCTGGGGACTTTTCAGATTTTCTGTAAATATCCACTTGCCAAGCTGGCACCCTTCTCCCCCCGAGGAAGCCTTTCTTTGGGGGCCAAGAGGAAGATGGTCACAGGAAGGAAGGGCTTTGTAGGAGAGCAGCTGCAGAAACAGGGGAGATCTGTTAGGGTGCCCCTGTCATTCTCCTATCTTTGGGGCCCTTGGGTAGGTAGGGAGCCCAAGAGCGCCTGGCCCCTCAGCCCTGGTGGTACACATGGGGTTCCTGACCAGGGTTGTCTGATAGCAGGCTCGTGCCCCTCTCCAAATCTGAGTGAGGGCTGCCGTGTCTTCAGTTGGACCCTACAGGCCCAGGGCCAGCTGCTATGAGCCCCATGGTGGAGCAGGTCTAGCACAAATGGAAAGACAGAGACATCCCTGCCCCCACTGTGAGACTCCAGTTCCACAACCTCAGGCATCTGACATCTTCACATGTAAAGTCAAGACAGTGCCTTGGGAACCAGCTGGCTGCTTAGTGACTCATTCACAGCAGCAGAAGGTGCACTCCTGTGCCCAAGCACCCTGCTAGGAAGTTGGCTAAGCCATTGCCAGGGGTGGCCTTAGCACCTGCCCAACTTCCAAGGATGATAGGTGGAAGGTGAGGGGGACACTCCCTCGGGCCCACCACACTGAGGGGAGGCAGAGCCAGGGCCTGTGAGCTCAACTCCTAGGGCAGAAGAAGGGTGGCAGCGTCCTCCAGGGCTTACCTGGTATGGCCTGCGCACTCCTTTGCCATTGGAGGTCCAGGTCGGCCAGCTCGCTGAGCAGAGCGATTCCATGAATCCCTGAGCTACTGGGCAGGGTGGCTGTGCTGGGGGACCTGGAGACCACTGGGAGCTGAGGGTCCAGCAGGTTGTTGCTTGGCAGGTCCCCCAGGTTGATGGTGGCAGCCACCAGGGCGTCCAGGCCTGGCAGTGCTCTGGCTGGCGTGCTGTGGTCAGCAGTAGCCTCATGCTCCTCCTCTGAGTCCTCTAGCTTAGCCTCTGCAGGAGCTAGCTGCTCCCCCTCCTCACCCAGGGTACCCAGGCTCCCTGCCCGCTGTTCTCGGGCCTGGAGGGAGGCCCCCAGTGAGAGCTCTTGGTGCCCCTCCTCCCTTTCCTCCTTCTCGCTCCTCTCTTCCTGCGCCCCTCCCTGAGTAGAATGAGCCTGGCTGTTGGCCTCGGAGCCCCCTCCCTTGAGGAGGATCTCACACTGCAGTTCTTGCAGCCCCTCAAGAGGGCTGGGGTCCACTGCTTTCCCCTGGGCTCCCCACTCAGCAGGGTGTGGGGTGGTGGCAAGGTCCTGGGTGGCCTCCTTGGTCCCCGAGAGCAGCCCGGTATCTTCTAGGCTCACAGGGCTACATGGAGGTGGCTCCCCAGGCAGGAACGTCCTCGTAGGCTCGGGCTGGGCCCCTGGGGCAGCGGTTTGCATAGTTTTGGGGTCCTCGAGGTCAGATGAGTGCATGTCTGAGGGCAAGGAGGAGAAGCCGGTGGTGGCTGCTGGGCGCGTGTACCCAGGAGGCAGGTCTGCAGGAAATAGGTGGGAGAGATGGGTCAAGGGTCAGGAGAGACTGAGGAACTGGGGAAGAGGGATCTGAGGCCAGCCCTCTAGGCCTGCAGGACTTATGGTAAAGTGTCACAATAATTAGGGGCCAGCACAGGTGCCTGATTTCCAGGCAGGGCAGCCTTGAGCCCCTCTTGCTGCCAGAGATACCTGAGGAACTGGCATGGTATGGTGTGGATCACCAGAAAAGGGGGGACTCTTAAAACATGATGCTTGAATTAGGGTTTCCCTTGACTCAGCAAGCCTGCAGCCTAAGGCTTTATACCCCATTAATTGCAATAAAAAAGCAAAAACCAAAAAACAAACAAACAAACAAAAACCAAAAACCAAAACTAAGGGGAAAATCCTTAAAAACCCCCGTGGCTGAATCTTCTTATTGTGAAACTAGGATGGGTTTTATGTTTGTCACATGGGTTTCCAGTATAAACTCTCAGCCTAATTCAGAGAGAATGAAATAGGCTGATGGGCATGTGGGTGCAGGGACTTCTCCTCAGCTCTGACCCAGCAAAGCTCATCTTTTGCTCCTGATGGCCAATGACATGCTCCCTCCTCCTGCCCAGCCCTAGCTATACACATAGGCCTTCAGATGGTATATGCATCACTCCAAAGACCCCAGTGATCTCTGGGCCTGGCCTCTGACCCATCTGCTGAGGCCTGGGAAAAAGGCAGCCAAGACACTGTGTGCCCTTCTCATGAGTCATCCCTATGGACAGATGAGGGCGAGAGTGGAGGAAGTGTAGTGCCCCGACCCTGGTGGGGGCCCCTACAAGCTAGGGGCAGCCCCTGTAGTGACAAGTGGTAGACCTGATTCAGCTCTGCACACCCGGGCGGGCATGGAAGGCTGGGCGCAGTGGCCAAGCCAGGCCAGCCTGCCCACTCTTACCTGGTTCCAGTGAGGTGACACTGGTCCCAGGCTGCTGGCTGTCCCCAATCTCATCCTTAGTGCTGGGCACCTTGGAGCCAGGCCCGGGGCTACCGGCAGAGCAGACGGATAAAGTGCACGGGGCGCTGGGCCGCGGTGGTGGTGTGGGGCAGCTGGCTGGAGGCTTCAGGGTGGGTGGGTGGCAGCAAGGTGGCAGCTTGGTAGAGCCTGTGGCAGGCGAGGGGGCGCCCTGGGCTGAGGGGGTTAAGGCAATTGGCTTGTGGGTGGACTTCAGGGCCTTCTCCTGTGTGGGTTCCTCCAGCTCCAAGGGGTGGTCCTCTGGCTTCCGCTGTTAGGGTCAGGAGACAGGCTCAGCTGGGCTCAAGCTCAACAACATGGGAGGTGTGTGGGGCATCCTGGGTCCAAGCTGGGAAGGAGGGGTCTGAGCTGCCCAGGTCCCATCTGGGTGTGGCTGCAGGGCGGGTACCTGGAACTGGGCAGCCCGAGGCTGCTGATGCTGCTGCTCCTGGTGCTGCTGCAGGGCATAGAGCTCCTGTTGCCGCAGGAGTTGGGGGCGTGAGTAGACAGGGAGCTGGCCTGGGTGCTGCATGTGGGGGGCAGGGCCCCGGCCCCCATACATGGAGGGCCACAGCGAGGTCTGGTCCATGACATCGGCTGTGGGCAGGGCCAGGGCAGACATTGGCTGAGCCAGGGGTGGCCTACCCCAGCCCCTGCCACAGTCCTCAGCTCACTTGGTTCATGGCTGCCTCCTGAGCCCTGACTGTCCCCAAAAGCTGCCCCTCCTCCCGACAGCCCCACAGGCAGGCAGCCTGGGCCAGGGCCTTACCAAGTGTGTGGGGGGCACTGTGGGGGGTGGGCTCTGAGGGCAGGATGACCAGCTGCGTGGGGGTGTCCTGGGGGAGGGGGAAGACGGAGGGCACAGGGCCAGCCACAGAGGCAGGGAAGCCAGGGGGCAGGTTCTGGTGTAGGGCGGGGTGCCCCAGACCTGAGGAAGGGCACAGAGGTCAGGAGAGGACCTCAGTCAGACCCAGGCCAGCCTCCCCATGACCCCAGCACTGACCATAGGAATGTCCCCCCATCCATAAGGAGGGGCTGCGGGTGCGGGGCAGCCAGGGGGGGTGCGCGGGGTGGGGATGTGGGGTTGAGTCCCCACCCAGCTGGCCGCCCTGCATCATGAGGTGGGGGGCCAGGTCTCCGGGGCAGCTGCTGGACGGGTGCATCCGGGTGAAGTCCACGAGATCTTTGTTGTCCCTGCAAGATCACAGGGCTCAGCTCCACCATGGTCGACACCAAGGGATCCTGGAGCCAACAGCTTGGGAGGGGAGATTCCAGGCTGTGGGCCCTGCAGTGACCCTCTTGGGCGAGAGCCCTCCATCCACCATGGTGAGACCCAAGGAGGGGCTATAAAAGGGGCTGCATGACCTGCCTGAGCTGGGACACAGACCCTGCCATCTGGTACTACACCTCAATCACACCCAGGTGGATACCAACTGGCCAGCCCAGAGGGGGGCTGATCTCACCCCAAGGCCACAGCCAGGCTCTTACTGCAATAGCAGCTCGCGACTGGCCAGCCCCAAGCGATCATCACATAGCCGTGTCCTCTCCTCCTCAGCCTCCAGGTCCAGCACATGTGCGGAGCGGGCCCCCCCGCCAGCTGCACGGGGCAGAGATGGCAGAAAGAAGAGAGAGGACTGGGGTGACCGAGAGCCACTGGCTGTGGTCCCGCCTTGAGCCCTGATGCACCAAAGGTAGGTCATGCGCCCTGGGGACTTCAGAGAGCAGGTGCGAAGGCTGAGTGAGCTCCTGGGGCAGGGCAGGGCCAGCTGGGCACCCAGACACAGCTTGGTCTTCCTCCCCCCCAGGGTGGGGTGTACCTTTGAATGTGGGGGCGGCCCGGCCCTGTCGCCCAGTGTTGGTACCGTAGGCTGTTTCTGACCGGCTCACAGTCTCCTTTTGGCGGGCTAAGGCCACTGCGATGCCCACAGGTGGCTGGCGTGCCTCCCCATCACCAATTTGGGTATCATGCTCCCGGCTGCGGGCACAGTCAGGCCTCTCTGCTGGGCCTGGGCCCTTGGCAGATGGGAACTTGGCTTCCTGCTGCACGCAGCTGGCCTTGAGGCCACCCAGGCCCACGAATGGTGCCTTCTGACCCACGGCCAGGGCCTGGTTGCTGTACTTGAGCAGGTTCTTCATGGCCGAGACCTCGTCCGGTGGGGTGGGCAGCTCCTGGGACAGAAGTGCAGCCTGCTGCAGGCCACCGCTGAAGGGATCCAGGTAGGTGCTGGATTTCTGCTCCTCACTGATGGCCATGGCCGTGCCCTGGCCTGCCTGGACACCCCACGGAGGCAGATGGGGCCCTCCATAGCCCAGAGAAGCCAGCTCTAGGGACTTGCGCTTGGCCTCAGCCCCGGTACTCCCTGGCTCCGGTTCGGGGGCCACCAAATGCTGTTGATGCCTGATCCGGGCCACCTTCTGGGTCCCAGGGGCACCAGTGGGGCCTTCCTTGCTGGGGATCTTGTCTAAAGTGCAGCAAGCCTGGGTAGCCTTCCCACCCAGCAGGTCCTGGTGACCAGGTCGAGCACAGTCCTGCGAAGGGGTGGGCAACTCAAAGTAGGCGCTTTTGTCCAGACAGCCTTTGGGGAGCCCTGGGAAGGTAGCCTCAGGGCCTGTACTGCTGAGATACTCCAAGCCCTTTAGCCGGGGGTTGAGGGCTGCCTCGAAGCCCCCAGGCCGCCGCTCGCCCTTGCCCTCGGCCTTCAGATGGGCATAGGAGACTCCATATACTGCAGCATGGTCGGGAGCTGTGGCCCCCTCCAGGTGCCGGTCCTTGCTCTCACCCGCCACAGCACAGGCCTCAGCTGCTTGGAAGGGGCGGCTCTTGTCGGCTAGGTGACCCACAGAAGGCACGAAGGTGGGCCCGCTGGTCTTGAGGTCCCGAGGGACTTTGTCCTGTAGTGGGCAGAGACCATCGGGGCTCCCATGCAGCTGCAAGCAGGGATAGGAGCCTGTGGCTGTGCCAAGGGGCGGGGGAGGCCTGGCAGGCAGGCCTGACGGCACTGAGTAGTGTGCAGTACGGTGCAGACTCTGTCGCCGCTCCAAGCACTCGCTGAAGGCTGGCCCAGGCTCCATAGGGCCCACCGCCTCCTTCACACAGCGTCCAGGGGCCACCACCCCTGTGCCAGGCCTCCCTAGCACGCCCCCGGCACAGCTGGCCAGTGCAGCCTTGCTTATGTCGCTGTCAAGTGCCTTGGTGTTGAGAAGGCAGGAGGTGGGGTGCTTGGGGCGGCCCTCACAGGTGCCTCGGGGCGCAGGGACCCCCTCTTTGCAGTGCCCATCAGCCAGTACCAGCTTGTGCCGCTCCTTGCCGCCATCCTCCTCGGCTGCTGGCCGCTCCTTGCTCTCAACCACTTTGCTGGCCTTCTCTCTGCCCAGCTCCCTGCCCATGAGGAAGCGATCGAACTCCTTGGGGCCCTTCTGTAGAGGCCCAGCCTCACCCCGGTCACGGCTGCAGGAGCCAATGGGGTGGGCAGGTGCAGCCCGGGCCACGCTAGGGAAGTTATGGTTGGCAGGCAGGAGGGCGGGCTGGGGGGGCAGATTGCGCAGGTAGAAGTTATCTGCGTATGAAAGAGACAGGTCACAACGTGGGGCTCTGACACTTCCAGAGGCGCCCAGTTGACACTGACTCAAGGTCACTATCTAGGGAAAGTCTTCGTTTTGTTTTGTCTTCTTCCCTAAAATCGTAGTAAAACACACACACACACACACACACACACACACACACACACTACAATTCCGCACACTAAGTGCATTGGTGGTCTTATGCACCTTCAAAACTTTCCATCTTCCCAAACCGAAACTCTGTCCCCATGAAACACTCACTGCCTCCCAGGGAGGTTTTGACTTCTGTTCTGCTCTGTCCCGAGGTGGGAGATACACATACCCTGGCCCAGTGTGGAGAAGGTGGGGGCGCAGGGTGGGGTGAGCAGCACAGACACACAGGGTCTTCACAGACAGGGAGCAGAACCTTAGACACTAAGGACAGGTGTCACGAGGGGCTCTCAGTGACCCCAGAGGAGGGAGGGAGGCTCGGGTGTCTGGTGTGGAGGCTGGGTTCTCTCACATCCTGGAACCCCTGGGGTGCCCCTGTACCCCTAGCCCCTCAGAATCTTTACTGTGGGTGTCTCAGGCTAGGGACCTGAGGTGCTGGGTTCAAACAGGGAGGAGGAACACAGCAGCTGCACTGACCCTCACTCTGTCTTGGGGGCTCCCTCTGCCTCACCGGGACCTGCTGCCCAGCCACTGGCTGGCCAGGGGCACATCCTTTTGGGGACACACCACCCCCAATCTGGGATCAGGTCACTGCCTCTGGGGGGCCTTGGGGGGCTGCTTCTCCCTGTGCCCAGCTGGGTGGGTGGGCGGCGGGGTGGACGCCAAGAGCTGACAAGCAGGGAACAAAAGGAACATTTGGAACTTGTAAAATTGTCCTCAGTCATGTAAATTCCTTGTCAATTTCCTGCTAATTAGAAACAAGGGGGAAGGGGAGCAGGACGGGGTAGCCCGGGAGAAACCTAATTAGCTCAATTTCCAAAACCAAATAATGTTCTTGGATGCAGCTCTACCACAATATTGTGAAAGCCGAGAGGCGGCCTGTGCTCCAGTGACACCAGCCGGCCCACTGCCCGGAGGGAGTCCTGGGCTCTGGATCAGGGGTCGGGTTTCCAGGCTGGGACCAGCACCTGCCCGCCTCTGACAACCGCTGTCAAAATAGTTGCACGTGCCGGGGCTGATGGCTGCTGTGGGGCTGGGGGATCCAGCCACAGCCTGTCTCCTCTGGCAGCAGAGCCATGGACCCCCACCCCCACCCCAGGTACTGTGTGAGGAGACATGGTTTTCCCAGGGTAAGACCTGACACTCCTGGGAGGCTGGGGGTGCTTCCCCCAAGGGCCTTGCCTGCACCAATCACAATGGCCAGTCTAACAAGGCCAAGGCCTTTCTGAACTTCAGTGGACCATGGGTTCTCCCAGGTCCAAGGTGCAGGCGGGGCCCATGGGCCCATGAGATCCGGAGAGGGGATGGATGAAGCAGGGGCAGAGGGGCAGCTGAGGCGGAGGTGGACCTCAGGCTCTCCCCAGCACCCACAGGTGTGGTCAGCATGGCCACCTCAAGGGCACAGCCGAGGTCCCATTGCTTCCTTCCCTATGGGGCGCCAATGGCCTCCCAGGTCCTGCCCCTACACTCTGAGCCCCAACCCTGAACACAGGGGCTCCCTGGGCTGGGGTTCTTTACCCCCTTCTCACTTGCCACAGGCCCTCTCCATGGAAGGGTCAGCCTTGCCGATCTACCCTTTGGTATCGAACCTAGTGCTTGTGTCCAGACCCCCAGGATGCCCCTGGGGACACCCCCACTCTGCTACATGGAGGCTGAACTTGCTCTTCCCCTCTGAACTGCTGCTCCCCAGGTCAGCCTGCACAGCCTGGGCCAGGAAGGACTCATCTGGGACCTTCTGTCCCTTCCTGTCTCATTCTTACTCCATTCTATCAGTGATTCCGGCCAGTGTGGGATCCCATGTCTACATCCCGTGTCCTCTGAAACATAGTCACCAACCCAGTGGTGGTCCTGGGCCAATCTCCTGGTATTTTAGAGAACTTTTTTTTTTTTGAGACAGAGCCTCAAGCTGTCCCCCTGGGTAGAGTGCCGTGGCATTACAGCTCACAGCAACCTCCAACTCCTGAGCTCAAGCGAGTCTCCTGCCTCAGCCTCCCAAGTAGCTGGGACCACAGGCGCCCGCCACAACGCCCGGCCATTTTTTTGGTTGCA
>CAUYTI010160042.1:0-27245 GCA_963575145.1 Galago senegalensis
CCGGTGGGCGGGCCGCCCTGTCTGTTCTGGCCCCCGGGGGCGGGCAGCACTGTCTGTTAGGGACCCAGGGGGAGGGCAGCATCATCTGTTATGGACCCAGGGGGAGGGCAGCATCATCTGTTATGGACCCAGGGGGAGGGCAGCACCGTCTGTTATGGACCCAGGGGGAGGGCAGCACCGTCTGTTATGGACCCAGGGGGAGGGCAGCACTGCCTGTTATGGACCCAGGAGGGAGGGCAGCATCATCTGTTATGGACCCAGGGGGAGGGCAGCATCATCTGTTATGGACCCAGGAGGGAGGGCAGCACCGTCTGTTATGGACCCAGGGGGGAGGGCAGCACCGTCTGTTGTGGACCCGGGGGGAGGGCAGCACCGTCTGTTATGGACCCAGGGGGGAGGGCAGCCCTGTTTGTTATGGACCCAGGGGGAGGGCAGCACTGTCTGTTATGAACCCAGGGGCAAGGGCATCACCGCCTGTTATGGGCCCAGGAGGGAGGGCAGCACCGCCTGTTATGGGCCCAGGGGGAGGGCAGCACCGTCTGTTATGGACCCAGGGGGAGGGCAGCACCGTCTGTTATGGACCCAGGGGGAGGGCACCACTGTCTGTTTCCTTTCACTTCTTACTTGCCTTTGGAAAATTGTATTCTGAATCCAAAGTGTGTATCTTTCATATATTTAAAAATAAAGTTCCCCGGCCTGGAGGCTGTCATACACATTCTGTGGGGGCACATCCTTTCAAAGGTCCTCTGCCACGTGGAGCGGCGGCAGGAGTCCCCCGCGTCGGTGTCTAGGCGGTGAACACGCAGACTCCCGTGTGCAGGCTGCCCAGCAGGCGCCGTGCAGAGCCGTCTGTAAAGGTGTCTCTTCACCTGTGACAGATGAGAATGCACAGGTGCCATTTCCCATTCTGTGTGATGTTCTGTTCTTGCCACAGACACTGCGCCGCTGAGGTGCTCCCTGCAGCCCATCAGGTAATTAAGTTCCAGCTCTAGAGTGTGTGGGTGCTTTTATCTCAGAAGCACACACTCATCGGGACTGTGGATCACCTCGCTCAGCTGTGCTTGCTGAGAGCCATAGGGAGCACCTGCTTCCTCTGCAGCCATCTCTTCCTGCCATGGGGCACCCCTGCACAGCCAGGGCACGCTCTGACAAGGTGAGCGCAGCCAGGCTCTGCCCTCGGGGGCCCGTGGCTCTGCCCTCGGGGGCCAGTGGCTCAGTTCACCCCCATGGCAGAGAGCACCCTGTTTATGATTCTGAAATTTTGGACCTGAGCGGCTGCGGTGCTTACAGGTCAAATGGCCATCAGGAAGGCGGTCGTTGGCCCTGTTTCTTCAGCAGATGCTGATACTGCATGTGGAGCCCTGGGGGTACCTAGTAGGCTCCCCTTGGCTTAGGGTTCTCAGCAGAGCCCAGGATACCCACGAAGTAGCAGTTTTGTACCTGGGAGATGAGGGAAGGCCATTTCAGGGCGTGTAACTGATCACTGTCCGCTTGCCAAAGAGAAATTGCCTGGGTTATTGTGCCAGAGGCCTGAGACCCTCAGAGTGGGAGGAGCGGGACAGGTGCGCACCGTCCAGTCCCATAAGGCATCTTCTCTGTCCCTCACTGACTGTCTCCCCCTTCCTCTGTGTCTCTCTCTCTCTGGGTCTGTCCCTGCCTCTCTGCCTCCTCCGTCTTTTAATCCCTCTGTGTTTCTGCCTGTGTCTCTCTGTCCCTCCTTCCTTCTGTCTGTGTGTCTTTCTGTCACTTTCTGTCTCCCTGCTTCTCTCTCTAATATGCACATATTTGGTCATCCATCCTCTGATCAATTAAAAAGAATTCAAATACCAAAATACATGTCACATGTGTTTATACTCTACAGTCTAAACTTTAGCAAGTTAATATTTAATAATGTGGAAGCTGTAATGCTAGTTTTCAATTTTTGTGTCTTAGTTCCTAGCCAAAGAACTTAATATTTTAGTCTGTTAACATTAAGTAATTAAGAAAAAAGTAGTTCCTAACCTTTAAAACCTCTGCAAAAGAGTATAAATGGCATTACATATGACTTAACTGATTGAAGTGCTTATATAATTGAGCCATACCTAGATTAACATATACCACCCCCCCATTAGTTTTTGAAACAGGCTTGCCAGTTTTGTGAACAATATTGAGGTGAAGAAAGTTTGCCAGCTAAGGGAAGTCTATTTTTGTTGTTGTTGTTGTTTGTTTTTTTGTAGTGTTTGGCTGGGGCTGGGTTTGAACCTGCTACCTCTGGCATACGGGGCCGGCGCCCTACTCCTTTGAGCCACTATAAAACCAGGAAGTCTGTTTTTAGGAATTAAGAGGTAGCTATTCCTCACGTTAATTATTTTGTATCGGTTGTGCAGTGATATGCTTTTCTTATCTGTTCAGTTCAAAAACCAAGATTTTGAGCAAAAAACAAAACATCAACGTCTTCCTTAATTTCTTTTCTTGAGTGACTATACATGTTTTAAAGTTAATTAGTGAGGTTTACTGAAAAGAGATTAAAATTCAGTTTGTTTCATTCATTCTGATCAGCCTGACCGTTGCTTTCCCGAGAGCGGTCAGCACACAGTGGGCTTTGTTGCTTTCTAAGCCTGGCCAAGATTGCATTGTGTTATCTGGACAAAACTGAATTGTCACATTTTAACCTCCTTCAACTAGTCTTATCTTTTAGATTCTGATTAATGGGGGATTGAAATTATTGCGCCATCCTGGGGGACGTGTTATCAGTGATAAGATATAGCCAAGTAGCCTGCACCTGGGTGCAGTCGCTGATACCTCAAACAAGGAGCATTTTGCAGATGCTGGTGGGGGGGGGTGGCCTCACAAAGACCCAGGCTGACCTGAGAGAATCGACAGAATGCCCTCAGCTTGAAATAATAATTAATTTCAGAAGTATTCATTAAGGAAAAACCACAAAATCTGTGTATAAGGTAAATGGGAAAATGTCTAGAAACGCTCAGTTTTTAAAATACCCCAGAGATTCTTACTTTCTTATGTCACATGTAGCCACAGAAACAGGAAAGGGATGCCTCCTGGCTCTTGGCTGATGGGAACACTCACATCATGTCCTTGTCATTCTCTTTTCCGCATTCTGTGGCTTAGTGGGAAATACAGCTGGCTCGGTGGACACAGAAATGATGGAAGTCAACGCAGAATGGACATGCACTGCAGTAACAGTAACGTCAGGACGGTTTACCTCAGAGCCATTTGTTGGGCAGTTTGCGCCCCTCCGAGAAACTCTGGAGGCGTGATCAAATGTGCTCCTGCAGCCAGGCAGGGATCCTCCCTGACTCAAGGACCAAAGCTGATTTTCAGAGCCCAGATGGCTAGTTCTGGAGCCAGGGCCAGTGAGCGCTTAGCCAGCCAGAGTGGATTAGTGGAGTTTGAAAATGCGCTTCCTAAACATGCACCCTCCTGGTCAGCTCTCATCATTTTCTTGGGGTCTTTAACAGTTGTGCTTTCTGAGTCACCTATAGAAATATTCATGAGCACCTACTGTGTGCTGAAATATTCATGAGCACCTACTATGCCTTCTGCACTAGAGACAGGTGGCGGGAGGAGGCCCTAGGGCAGCACAGGGGGGTCCCACAGAGAATGGACACCCGGAAAACCCAATTTTTAAGGAAAAAAAGTCAGGGCATTTAAACTGTCAAAGTTGAAGAATATCTTTTATGTTTTTATATTATTAATTATAATGATTATCTTCAGAGTATTTCTTTAGCATTTTGTATGTTTACAAAAAAAAAAAAAAAACGCCAAAACCCCATGACCTAGATTGTGGCATTTCCTGAGTTTTATGTGCCCTAGTTTCAGTCCAGGGCTCCGCCTCACACCCACATTATTAAGCTCAAGTTGATAACATCTTCAGCTATGACTTATACACTAATTGCTATTTCTCAGATTTCCTGATGACGCAGAGTACATCTCTTTAAATCTCACAGTTGTTGGTTTGGAGGAGATAAAAATAAAGCAAAGGGTCTTTATGAGAAAAAGATCAAGGTTTTCCCTGTCCAGACTCAGAAAGGAGCTGACCTCTTGTTGATATTTTCTTATCAATTATTTATGTTCCTGCAATGTCTCTCCTTTCCCCAGATCTTTATTTAAGTCATGATCTGGAATGTTTTTGATAAATCTCATGGAACTTGAGAGAAGGACAAAGGCGATGGTGTGGGTACGATGTTAAGAGAAGGACACAGGCGGTGGTGTGGGCACGATGTTAAAAGAAGGACACAGGCGGTGGTGTGGGCACGATGTTAAGTGCAGATTCTCTGCATAACCCCTGCAGCGGTGGAGCTCGGGTTTGAAACATTCATTCCTGCGGTGTCTGGGACTCTTGGAGGACAATCTTCACGCAAAAAATGCTCAAGTGGAGGAAGTAAAAACTAAAGCCCAAAGTCAGCCAGAGCCTTAGCAATGGTGACTGGGCATTAAAGTGCCCCCCATCCCCCCATTAGAGTCTGAGGGACATTCCTGGGGGGGGGGTTTCAGCCCCCTGGCAGGTCAGTACTAAGCTTCCCCCTTGCTACGTAGCTACTGGTGTGTCCTGGCATCCTTGGAGTGTCCCCATGTGGGGTGACCTCTGTGCTGTGCCTGATGGTAATCCCTGTCACCTGGGGAGCCTGCCCAGGGAGCTGTGTGCTGAAGCACAGCGTGTCACTTTGGCCCAGGGAGCTGTGCCCTGAAGATCAAGCACAACAGGCTCCCTGCTTGTCATGGGGCGAGTTTAGCACAGCTGAGTTTTCTCAGCCTGGGCATAGATGACTGTCCCTGTGCCGAGCGACCAGCAAGCTTCAGTGGCTGGACTGGCCGTGCTTGTGCAGTGTGTAACATGTGCAGCCCTGAGCTGTGTTCAGTAAGTTTCCAGGCCTGTGTGGGGCTCCTTGTATGCCTGTGCTGCTGTTATGGTTTTAAGGATAATTGTAAGATCTCCATGTGAGAAGCAGAATGTAAGATAATAGGTTTAGACAGTGCATTCATGATTTTGATTCCTGTGAGCATCCATGTTGATAAATCAATTTGTTAGCGAGGGAGATTGTGTCATCACTCTCTTTGGAAGATGTTACTAATTGATGGATTTTTTTTCCCCTTTAGATCAGCAAAACTAAAGAAAAGGATTAACTTACTTGAAGCTATAAGTTTTCTATAAACTTATAGTAGAATAGAAAAACCTTTACATTTTACTGACAGCAGGATATTCAGTAATAGTTTCTTTTCATTTCTTAATTTTTTACTGAGGTGCTGGAAGAGGAGGGGGGTAGAGATGGGATTTGAGGAGACCCAGGACCCCTGGGTGCTGGGTTGACAGGGTGGAGGGGGGAGGTGAAGAGAAAGAAAAGGAGCTAGTAGTAGTTTTTTAAGAGACCTCTCTGGTCTAAGTGTATCTGTTTCATGTATGTTTTTCAGGATTTAATTTTTTCAGTATTTTCTATTTCCATGGAATTATTTGCAAACTGAATGTACTTTATTTTCTGTTACCATTAGACTCAAATACTCTCAGTTTATAAAATGGATACAAAGAAGCAATAGGAAAAAAAAATCCACAGTTCACATTATTATTTCTGGGGTCACAGCCTTTACCAGTAGTGCAATAGCCTCAGTATTCAGGTCACTAGTCTTGTATTTGCCTTTAATTAAAATATGAATTCTAATTAAAATTCCTTTCCATAGAGTCCTATCTTTTAGGCCTTAGCAGAGTGATTCGTCTCAGCTTTGCTCACAGCCATGTGTTCAATGGCACTAAATATTTAATATTTTTACTAGTAATAAATAGTAATATAATGATTATTTAAGAAAAAGCACATTTTGAAGACGGCCAAGGAGTGCGGTTAATTTGGGGGACGTGTGTAGTCCCACAGCGCCCTCTGGTGGCGAGAAGCCAGAGCCCATTGCGGTTTTCCTCCAACCACCTGTGCGTGGGGGGCCTTCTTCAAGGAGAGCGAGTGTGGCTGAGATTCCTGGGTGTGGCTCAGGTGCTAGGCCATGGCAGAGGGAGGCAGCTCCTAGGATGGGCTGGGGATGCAGGGCCTTGGGTGGGGGTTGGGTCAGGCTGAGGGAAGAAGGGAATCTGGGGAAGGGAGACTGGGGACCTTCACGGTGACGTTTGCAGAGAACAAATGGGCGTGGCTTGATGGGAACATGGACCTAAGCTGTGGCTGAAGGCGAGCCACGTGGGGAAAGGCTGGGCAGGATCTGACTGAATAAGCCCACAAGACTTTGGGAAAACATTATCATAATGTTTTTCTTATTTTCCAACTTGGGAGCTGGATTACTTCGGGGGGGGGCGACTTAAAATAGTTTTATTTTTAAAATATTTTAAGCAGATTACTGCTTTGGAGTAAAAACTAATAATGAAAGCATTTCAGACTGGTTTTTCTGAAGGAGGATGAGAGAGATGAACCCTTCTGTGTGGGGCTCCCATCCTTGCCCTCCAAGGTCTAGGCTCTCATCGGAGAGAAATGTCTGGAACTTTTGTAAGATTTCAAGACCCTTGGAAATGTTTAAGTATTTTTTTTTTTTTTTTGGCAGCCAAAAGTTTGTCAGCACTTAATTTTGCTAGAACGTTTTTACAGAGTCAGTGAAGTCAGATGGTTTGTTGCTTTTTGATGGCATTAGGGAAGAGATCCAAATTGTTTATAGTAGAACGGCACTCAGGGCTTTCTTGAGTTATTCTTGTGTTGAATGATAGTTTTTTAGAAAGTATTTTGTGAAGGACTCTTTTAATTCATTTTTTTCCTTACAAGCTAATGTGCCAAGTGGATTTTCATAGCTAGGAAATATATGTAGTTCTGTGTCTTTGCAGGTGTGGTTCCGTCAGAAGTATCTCGTGTGGTCCCTTCTGTCACCCTCACTCCACTAGCTTTGGACGGGGGTTGACTTAATAAGCCTTTAGCCCTGTCAGCCAACTTCCTAGCAAAGGTTGAAGTTCAGATGAGAGTGCTCAAGCCTAGAACTGTGCCAGGATTCACCCTGGACTCAAATGATGTTTCAACATCAGGACCTGCCTAATGGAGCATGTTTTTGGGCACAGACCCTTGGTGAGAGTTCTGCGGTCAGTGTGGAGTTTGTGGGTGGTCTTATGCTGGTGAACCATCTGCTGGACATAGGGTGGACCTTACCCATGACAGGGACCTCACCCTCAGGAGTTGGAATTTTCCACTCAAGAATCCTCGGGCTGGAAGTCCAATATAAAAACCCATGTCCAGGCTTGACCACGGAGAGAAAGGCGTTTCCACTCCACTTCCTGAGGAGCCAGACCAGCTCCAGCCACTCCCAGCTACTGTCCCATCCCAGGGAGGAACGTGGAGGTCCATCTGGTGAGGGGCCACAGAGTCCTGGCCTGCTCACACCACCATCATGTGGTCTGAAAGAGGCAGGGGGGGGTCTAGAAATTTTCTAGAAATAGAGTGCATCAGGGAGCTTATTATTATTTTTAGCATATTCTGATTCTCTCATCCATTGGATTTGAAAAGATGAGAATAGCCTCATTTTTAGAAATACTCTTTTAAACTTTCAACCACCCCCCCCCCACACACACAATAGTTCCCTACTCACGACAGTTCAACTTCAGACTGAGGGTGTGAGCGCCGCACACGTTCAGTAAGAGCTCTACTTCTGATTTTGAATGGTGGTGTTTTTCTCAGACCGCTGCTGTGTGATGTGGCCCTTTCATCGGTGCTGGGCAGCAGTGGGAGCCCTTCTGCTCTTCTGTTTGGGGGCACTGTTTGATAAAGGGCAGGAGAGAGCCAGCACTTTTCGTAAAGTAGGCCAACATAAGGGTTCAAGCACACGTAAGGCAGGCTAGGCTGAGCTGGGACATCCGGTAGGTTAGTGTATTAAACACATTTCGATTTAGGATATTTTCGGTTTTGATGGTTTTACCCAGACATGCTCCTCTTAAGTCCAGGCTCATCTGTATGCAGCTGCCAAAGCTCTTGGCATTTACCCACAGATTAGACAGAGAGCTACTATGCAAGGATTCCTGACATCGACTCTCTGAAACTCAAGATCAGGGTTTGAGAGAACAAATGAAAGTTTGGGGAAGAGATAAAGATTTGCCGTCTGCTTTGGTGGTGTACTAGTTCTTGCTTTAGTATTAGGTGTTTAAATGCACGAGATAGTAGTGATGGTAAATATGTGTAGCACCATTTCAGGGAAACAGTCCACCTGCTTAAATTTAATTCATTATATTTCTAATTAACACATGCACGTTCTTTGAGAATCTGGTCACATGTCTCCCAGAGCAGAGGAAAGCTGTCTTCCTCCAGAGAAGGAAGCCCTGCTGATGCCTGGCTGTGAGGGGCCCCCTCCTCCGCAGCGGCGGCCACATTCCTGCTCCAGTGTCAAGCTTCATGGCATGGCCGTGGCTCCCCACGGGGCCTTGCTGCAGAGTTTCCATGACCCCGTGACACCGATTGCAGCCTTCCCACCACTTTCCCAGCAGCAGCAGCGCCGGCATTCAGGAAATGGTCCTGCAGATGTCTGACTGGCTGGGCGCGAGGCTTGGACCTGTGGGATTCTTGGCTGAGTTCTGCAGTTCCCCATTGACTGTGGACACCCCCGTCCACACTGAAGTTGCTCCCCCTCACTGAATGCTTGGTGAGCTCTGCCTCCAGAAGCAAGTGCCTGATTCTTTGTGTCTTGCTTGGGAATTGAAGTCTCATGGCCCCAGATGACAGGAGGAAACAGCTGATGCAGGACGGAGTCTTGTGCGAGGCTAAGTGCTACAGCCAGGGTGTGACGCACCCCGAGGCTCAGACTGAGACGGATACTGGGGATCCCACCCCGCCCAATCACCTCATTCTGCTGCCTTTTAAAATTTCTAGGATAAGAAGTACTTCAGATAGGAACTCACAGTCAGTGTCAGGTTATACCATTAGCTCATCATCTGTTCACCAACACTCACTGAATTCAAGGTTTGTGCTAGACTCTGTGGGTGAATAAAACTGCGTCCTTCAGAGAACTTACGGCACAGCGGTGGGGGGGTGCTCCCCAGGTTCCATGGGACGGGGTCCCATGCCCCCCTCGGGCGGGGTCATTCCTGAGAAAGCAGAACAGCCTGAGTACAGGGGAGGCCCCAGTCCAACATTTTCATATGTCTTTCTGTTCGCTGTGAAGATCCAGAAACATATTATTTTAAATTTGAAGAATTAATCAAAATTTTGGTTTAAACGTAGATTTTATGTTGGTCACAGAAACAAGTGTAATGTGGCCGTTGATGATCGGCATTTTGGTGACTGCCTATTCTAAGTCTGTTTTGTGTTAACTCATGGTAATTGTATTACCCATCCAGTTCTGAAGCTTTGTAGAGTCTCAGCTTCTGCTGTCCTGGGTACTTCATGTGTATTTGAACTTGTGAGTCAGACATGAAGGGAGCTATTAATATATTCCAGCGATCGACTTCTCAGTGCAGAAAGGAAAATAATTGGGTGTTAGAAAATAACCTTTCTCCTCACATTTTATGGATTTTTAAAAATACATATGCTTGCTTAAAATAATATGTTAAGCAAAATACTTAAGTTGCTGCATGCGTGAGACTCTGTTTCATGCCTAGCTCCGGGTGGCTAATTTTGATGCCAAGACGACTCTCCACGTAGTGTTCCTTCGTCTGCATATACCATGGCATCTTGTTCTTCCTTCTCAAAGTCTGAATTTTCCTGACCTGACGACACAGCAGCCATTATTCCATCATAAGCTTTCTTTCCTTGATGAGGACAACACATTGCACTGATGTTCAGGAATGAACCCAGGGGCCCCATGAGCCTCAGCATGCTCTGAGTGGTATTTTCACAGACTCCTCTTTTCTCTCCTCCACTCACCCAGCCACACACCCTGGTTATGGTTTTCATCTTGGCCTGGCGTGAAGTGTGTGGCCACCATGGTGTTTGGACCTTGCCTTCAGCATTCCATGGGAAACAGACGGCCAGGGTCCCATTGCTCCCTGGTGGTCACTGTGCACATCGTGGGTGGAGGTCCAGCAGTCTCCCCCCCTCCAGCAGGCAGTCATTACTGTAGCACTGCCAGCTATAGCCGCAAAGTCTGGCTTGGGGACCGCTGGCTCCAACAACTTTGCACAGCCTGTCCAGCTCGTTGCTCTTCCTGTAACCCTGTGGAAACTTGCTCAGAGCTCAGAGGAGTGATGTGGCCTGTGCTGTTTGCCAGCCAGTTGTATGGCTGTCTGAGTGCTTATCCTGTCTCTGTGCTCCACTCTGGTTCCCATGATAACCCCGGACAGGGTGTAGGGTATTAGATTATTCATGTGCACCTTTGTCTGGGCTAATGACTAGGAGAGTTAAAAATGTGGGTGACGGCAAGAGCCATGTGGATGGAGGAGTCACTTCCTTCTCAGCGACTTCACTGCAAAGCCCTTGGGATAGAGGGTTTGCTCAAGGGTTCTGGTGACATCTGGGAAGAATGTGTTCTTGCGGTCAAAGCAAGGACCGGGAGTCACATTTCTAAATTCTGTTCCCAGGAGCTCGAGGGGGTCACCCAGTGACATGTGGCAATTCAGCTAAGCATCGGAATCTTCATTTCCTTATCTGTGAAATGGACATAAAAGGGTTGATATGTTGAGCTAACACCGGGTGGTGACTTGTTTAATACTCTGCTGGGAAACAGCTTGTTCTAGTGACCTAAAAAAGCGGACCGTGCTGCAGGCTGACCCCGTTTCTATTTCTGGCTTTAGTGCTGACTCAGTGAGAACCTTGCAGAAATCAGTTAATCTGGCTCGGTCCTCAGTGCATTCCACGATTAGATTGAGAATTATAAAATCTTATCTTCGCTGGTCTCAGAGCGACACTGCCAACGTTAATGCAGTACTAAAAATACCACTCCAGTGTGTGAGGGCACATCCACCTCGACGGGCCTTCCCCATTTCCTTCCTGCCCCACATCGGGTTACTTGTACAATTCCACATTTATTTATTTTTTTAGCCAGCTGTTTGAAGTTCAGCTCAATTATATTGTGAGTAGGATTTTCCAACATCTGAAACTAGGTGTCCCAGTGTGGTGACCTTGTATGAAGGACGTCTGGGCTGTCGAGTCCAAGAGTCGCCCCAACGCCACCCCTGCAGGCTGAGCCTGAACCTCTCTGAGCAGCCCTCAGTTTGAACAAGTCTTCGTCTGGGAATGTTCCTCTCTCCCAGCCCTCACAGGGCCTCTGGGAGAAGGAGCCAGCACTCCCCACCGAGTCCTGTGCTCGGGCCCCCATAGGTCAGCATCTCTTTCCAGAAGGTTCTTGGGCTGCTGCTGACCAACGGGCATGTCCGTCTGTGGGGCTTAATTTCCTTTAATGCATTTACTATTTTATCCTATTCTCTAGAACAATATTTTTCTTTTTTATCTCACAGTGCACTTGAACCTATCATTAAATTTCCATGACACACTTAAATTATGTTGGTCAAAATAAGAGTTAAAAAAAGAACACACTTATTGTGCTTTGAACTTTGTTCACAAGTAATTTAATTAATGATCTTTAAACATGTTCGTGGTCCACCTAAGATTCTCTCACAGCACTCCAGTTGAAAATCACAGCTCTAGAGTGTGAAATGGTCTCTCCCACAATGGTATAAATTCTGACTGTTCTTGGACTCCTGACTTACACCACCAGGTAAACAGTCAGCTCCATGGAGTCTTGGGGGTTGGAGCCCCAAGTTCACAGCCTCATTCTGCATTTGTAGAAGTTCAGCAAGTGGTTAATTCACCAGTAGGTTCCGGGGCCAGCCCAGGGAGCCGGATGACTTCGAAAGCTCTGGTTTTGTTTCATTTCAATTGTGTGGTGGTGAAAAACTTGTGACTCACTCCCTGTAATGTGCCGTTTTGAAGGTAATGTTTGTGTTTTGTGATGTTTAACTTGTCAGTGTTGTATTTTTATTTTGAACTAATATAACTTGGGGAGAGGCACTGAACACAAAATAATCCTGCCTATAATCTGCAACGTGCTTTCTGTTTTTCAATCAGCAAACAGCGATTACTTAACCTCCCCAGTTTGTACTGGAAGAACGCGCTCAAGTCCCTACCCTGTAAAGCACATGTGTTTTCTTGATTGTCTATCTCGACTGTCCTCAAGGGCTTGACACAGGGCAGAGCAGCTGCCTAAAGGGGACTGTGTACAACGTTGGGTGACACTTAAAAGGTAGATATTGTAGTCAGGTCTCTGCAGAGAAATGGAGCCAGTGAGATAGCTAGATGGGAACAGTTTGCTATGGATAGTGGCTCAGGCGACACATGGGCCTAGGGGTCACCAGATCTGGTCTGCCATCTTGAGCTTGAGAACTGGGAAGCTGATGGCACAGCTCACAGCTCACAGCTCACAGCTCATAGCTCATCCCAGTCCTAGGGCTGGAGAGCCAGAGTTCTGATGTCCAAGGCCAGAAGATGGGTGTCCCAATTCTAGGAAAGAAAGAGAATTCTGCTTCCCTCTGCCTTTTTGTTCTATCTTTACCCCCATTCAGTGATTCAGATACCTGTTTCTTCCAGAAACACCCTCGCAGACTCACATAGACCCACCCTGGACAACCTAGAAGCCAGTCGAGCTGACCCTGCAGTTGCCCATCATGACCCATCAGGCTGATTTATCTCCTCTGTCTCTGCCATCCTGCCTTTTTCTTGACCTAATCATATTCCTTTTCTGCAGGGTGAAAGAGGCCTCCCCGGGTTACAGGGTGTCATTGGGTTTCCTGGAATGCAAGGACCCGAGGGGCCGCAGGGACCAGCAGGACAAAAGGTGAGCTTGATTGTGGCACCAGAGGGTGGGGTGGGCTCAAGGTGACCTGCATTCCTGCGATAACCTGCAATGACAATGGCATTCTTTCTGTTCTGTCCCAGGGTGACACTGGAGAGCCAGGATTACCTGGAACAAAAGGGACAAGAGTGAGTCACTGTCACCATTGGTGATGATGGGATGGGGTCTGCTGGCCTCTGGAGTTGGGGCACTCCACCCACTTCAGGACTAACTTCCTGTCCTTCCCCTTCCCTGCGCCACCCTTCCCTGCCCCCCTTACCCTTCGCTGCGCCCCCCTTACCCTCCCCTGTGCCCCCTTCCCCCGTCCCTTCTTCAGCTTCTTCTCCCACAGTGGGCTAAGTGGGTGTCACCTGTGACCACCCAGCCTCTAGTCCTTAGGACTGGCGCTGGCACCAGACGAGCTCCTTCCGCTTGTCCTCCTGTGAACTTGTTTTCTCCCATTTGTCCTTCCTCAGAGTCTTCTGTGGACACAGTTTTATCTGGGGGAGGGCAGTAGGTGACAGGGCTCAGAAGTGACATCCCCGCCCATGGCGCCCAGGTGCCCTCAGAGCTAACCTTGGTCTCCCTTCTCTTCACTCTCTTTACTCTCCTTGCTGCGCCCATTCCTGGAAAATGCAAAGTGAAGACCTTTGTAAGAACATTTTGGAGGTAGAAAAATAGACATCATAAAATGTAAACATTTTCATTTCCCTACTGTGACGTGGCGAGAAGGGAGGCAGGACGGGCCTGCCTGTGCCTCGCCAGGGCCCGTGGGCTCGGGTGGAGGCTGCAGGGAGCCGTGGTCACTGTTTGGTAAATAGACGTTGTTGCTATTCAGAATAGAGATGATAGGGATTTCAACTGGAAATAACTTTTGATTTTTTTACTCCCAATGAATGGATTTATCGTATAGACTCTTCTCTCAAACGCTTGTGTTTTAATGTGAGTTGCATGCTCTTTTTAAAAAAACAGAGGAGAGGAAGGCAAGGTCACTACGTGCACATGTGGCCGTGACTTTAGAGGGGCCAAGCAGTCAGAGTGTGACATCGAGCTGGGCCCTCAGCTCCTTGGCTTAGCACTCATCCTGAGTGCCAGAAATTAGGGGGTGACACCATTAACCAGGGGGAGCAGTGTGGGGAGACCAGCTTCCCCAGCTCTGCCCTGAAACGCTTTTATTCCATCCTTACAGGGGCCCCCAGGAGCGTCTGGATACCCTGGAAACCCAGGTCTTCCTGTATGTATACAAAACACTTTGTTTCTTTCAGAAAGCACTTGACCAGCCTCGATAATCTATTTGGTTGACTTCTCACTTTATTGATTGCAGGGTATTCCTGGCCAAGATGGCCCACCAGGTCCCCCAGGCATCCCAGGCTGCAATGGCACAAAGGTAAAGTTAGAAGGGCCCCTCCCCACGCTGTGTGCGCCTGTGGGGCTTTGCGTGTTGGCCGGTGAGGTCAGTTATTCTGTAGAATGACAGTGAAAAGTTAACTTGCCTTGAAGCTTTCTTTACTCAAGAAGGAAATAAAATTGTCCTGTATTTAATGTATAGGGCAGTGCTTTTCTTTTTTGTAGTCTTTATCCTAAAATTGCTTTTAAGCACTGAAGTCCTTACCTGTAATCAATTACTAAATCGAATAAGAAAATGCTGTTATGGATCGTTGCCCCTGTTGATAAAGCTATTGAGTGTATTTCTTCTTCTGCAAGGCAGCACCAGTAACATAGCTCCTAACAAACTGTTTTTAGGAAATGATTTTTAACCCCCAATGAGGTTTCTCTGAGGGGTAGGGCAGAGTAACTCATGACGGTGTCCGGGGGATGTGTTTGCCGGGCACAGTGTGTGACCAACTCTCTGCCCTTTCCCTCAGGGAGAGAGAGGGCCGCTGGGACCTCCTGGTTTGCCTGGATTTGCTGGAAATCCTGTGAGTATAGGGTTAAGTTAAAATTTCTTTTTTCTGGTTATAATTTCTCTCTTCTTGTTTCATTTTCTTTTTCCTTTTTGCTTTCTGCACTTTAGTCTTAATGCTAATGACATTTTGTGAAAACGAAAACCAATGCCAAAACTTTCTTTTTCAGGGACCACCAGGGTTGCCAGGAATGAAGGTGCGTTTTATTTATTTTCTTGGATTCATTACAGGGAGTCTTTTTAAGATAGATGCCGGTATAAATCGTTTTAGCTGATTGCCTTTTATGCTTTTTAGTCTACTTTCCCAAATTGATTACATTAAAAGAATATATGAGCGATCTATACATAATTAAATTTAATAGGCAGGACGCGTGGTGTGATGGTAAATGCTCACTTCACTGTGAGTGACCTGTGAGGGAACTCTCAAATCTCCTAATCTGGGTAACATGGCCTCAGGGCTCGGTCACTGTCATCAGGCTGACCCCAGACTGGGCATTCCCTGCCGTGTGCAGTTTTATAGAGGTCTGGGAGCCTGGCATTGGGGTGTTTGGAGCAGCTCCATAAAAGGGAAACTTGTGGTTTTTCAGAAGCTTCAGTAGACGGTCGGTCACCTGAGTGAGGTTAAGAGTGCTGTGTTTAAGAACACCTAAGAAATGGCATCCTCCTAACAGCTCTGTTAGAGCTCTCTAGAAAGAGAACCAGCGGGACCTGTGGAGGGAGAGGGCTGGAGGGCAGGGTGGCCGGCAGGTGGGCCGCAGGGAAGCAGAGTGAGGTGGTGCTCAGTCTGAAGGCCGTGCAGCCAGAATTCTCTCTTAGGAGAAGTCAGCCTTTTTTCTCTCAGAACCATCAGCTGACTAGATGAGGCCCACCAGCATGGTGGAGGGCACATGCTTATTCAAAGTTCCCTGATTGAAATGTTAATCTCCTTTACAAAAAGATCTTCACAGTGCACAGCAATATTAAGCAGGTGTTGAACCAAATAATGTGCCCTAGCCAGGTTGACAGATAAACTTTACCATCACACCTGCCTTTACAAAAACACCCATCCTGAGTTTTTTCTTGAAAAATAATCCTAATTTGGTGAGAACAGCTTGTGGTCCCACCATCTTCCAACCAGAGCCCGGGACCCTTGTCCCGAGTGTGGGGCAGTCACGTACACCATGTTGGGGGGACCTGTCTGTGTAGCCTGCTCCACGATCAGTGCTGGCTGCAGCCTCAGTGATGGTCAGACAGCAGTGACGGGAGGGCTGGGTAGGCCGGGCACTTCCAGCTCAGACCCGGCCTGGTCCCCACCAGGTATGTGGGCCTGTGCCTTGCTGGGTTGTAAACTCTTTACACGGGTATCAGTAACCATAACTTCTCTCATTTTTTCATCCTCTAGGGGGACCCTGGTGAAATACTTGGCCACGTGCCTGGGACACTGTTGAAGGGTGAAAGAGGATTTCCCGGAGCCCCAGGACTGCCCGTAAGTATTTGCTAAATAATTACAATCACATGCTGAGTCTCTCCCCGGTTTGCATTTTAATTCTTTTCTTTCTCTCTAAATTACAGGGTTCACCAGGCTTGCCAGGGCTGCAGGGTCCTGTCGGCCCTCCAGGATTTACCGGACCCCCAGTAAGTTTTGGGGACATCTCTCTGAGGCGGTTGTTGACAGGGCAGTTATGTTGAGGTGTGACAATAAATAATGATTTAGTGACAGGGCACACGGTAATGGACCCTCTTAATTGGGACATGGCAGGATCAGCCTCTTTCTTACTGAATGTTCGATTGGCACCTGCAGTCCACCTGTTCCCAGAGTTGTGGGAACAGGGTAGTGACGCCAAGACACCCCAGGGCAGATGGCACGTCGTTCCTATGGGCTGGTTGGGTGCCAGGGATGTCTAAACACCGGGTGGCTGCTCCACGGTGCCGGGACACGTGTTGGTAGAAACGTAGTCTGACCAGTGGGGTCTGCATCTGGGAGGGCCTGTAGCAGGCCAGGCAGCCACCAGGAGCGGCACTTGGTTTGATATGATGACTTTGCGAGCTGAGCACCTGGAGAGTCACCCAGAGGAGATGCGCTTACCTCGGGGCCTCCGTCAGAGCCTTCTGCTCAGTAGAGGGCGGTGCAGTCGGACTCGCGAGACTGGCACTGGCGTGCTGGGCAGTGCTCCTGAGTTTGTTGTCCCCTCACTGCCCCACCGAGAGTCTTCTCAAGAGATTGTCAGGCCTGTATTTTTAATTTACTTGTTTTCTCTCTCTCTCTCTCTCTCTCTCTCTCTTTTTTTTTTGAGACAGAGTCTCACTTTGTTGCTCTCGATAGAGTGCTGTGCCATCACAGCTCACAGCAACCTCAAAATCTTGGGCTTAAGCAGTTCTCTCACCTCAGCCTCCCAAGTAGCTGGGACTACAGGCACCTGCCACAACACCTGGCTATTTTTTTGTTTTTAGCAGGCCTGGGTGGGGTCAAACCCACCACCCTGGTGCGTGTGGCCAGCACCCTACTCACTGAGCTACATGCCCTGCCATTTTTTTTCTCTTTTGGTGTAAAAACCAGACATTCTTCTCCTACCCATTCATGTGGATGTGGCCTCTTTGCCATTCTTATAAATAAACGGATTCATTTTTATGAGTAAAGAATAACTTTTTTTCCCTGTTAAAATGGTTTTTCCTTATAAAAACCATTTTGAGAGTTAGTTACACACACAGGAAGTGTTTTATTTCACTACAATCCACTAAGAATCATCATGTTTTTGAGATGAACAGTTACCTGTAAAGTGGACAAGCGCGACTCCTGGACTGAAAACTGCGGCTGGCCAAGGGCTTGGTGACCGGCTTTGTGCGTCGTCTTAACACTTGTCCTGGCACGGCTCAGGCTGTGGGAGCCCACAGGGCCCAGGCCTAAGATTTTTAGGTATTTCCATTAGGAATCCTCCTGGACCAATTTCTGGTTATTCTCAATCTCCAGCCCCGGAAAAATATTTAACAAATAAATTATGATGTTAATCACGCAATCTTGAGGTAAACTCCGCACAGAGATTTAAAGCTCACCAGGGTTGGGAATCACATTTAATTCAAATGTTGTCTCTTCCAGGGCCCCCCAGGTCCTCCTGGCCCCCCAGGTGAAAAGGTAAAAAGTTCTCATCTATAGTTTTCTTGCGTTAGTGTGGGATTGCCATAAAATTGACATCGCTCATTTTTTAGTGTCTAAAGGTTTGAGAAATTATAGTATTTTTTTCTCTCTGTGGATTTAAGCCTCTGTTACCCATCTGCTGTCTGTGGACCATCTATCAGTCTACTGATCCTCCTTCCGTTCATCATCCCCCAGTCTTACGTTGGAATCACTGATGTTTCCCTGAGTTTTCCAAAGCCAGAGTTTAAAAACATTAACTTACAATAAAAGGTCTTAATAGAATGTGTCTATCAATAACACTTTAAAAACTTTTCCCTGGACATTGGATGTAGTGGGATCATAACTTTCTAGAAAATTTTTATGATCGTTCTGGACAGAGCTGTGGTTTGAAATCGACCATATCACTGCATTTTATGTGGGCTTTGTGGAACCACTTTAATAATGAAAACTGAATTTTCAATCCACAGGGACAAATGGGCTTAAGTTTTCAAGGACCAAAAGGTGACAAGGTGAGAACACATTGCTTCAGAGTGTTTTCATGTTTGAAGTCACAGTTCTGCGCGTGAGCACCCCACCTCTGGAGCACCCTTCGAGCCCTCGTAGCCTCAGTTTGTCCCCTCTCTGCATGATCTCAAGTGTGATAGTGTTTCCTCCAAATGCTGAGATTATTGAATTTGTTCCGGCTCTCTGGGTAGGCCATTGCTCTGCATGTGCTCTGGCAAGCAGGGGATATGGTGAGGCTAATTCCAGTTTTCTGTACAGTGGAAATGTCCTTCATTAGAGTCGGACCTAGAGCTCCAAGGTGCAGGCTGAGAGGGGACTCGGGCAGTTCCTGCAGCACCTGCCGAGGGCTAGGACCTTCACTGTGCAGGTCACACCTGCTGCAGGCGATTAGGCCCAGAGACCCTAAGTGCAGTGGGGACCTGGGCGATCTGGGCGCACAGTGGGCCTGTGCTCCACCCATACGTTCAGCTTACTTTGTCCATAAACTACAGTACCGTGCCCCTGAGTGTGTGCAGCTGCACGTCTTAGCCTCACCGACTGTGCTATGGCTGCATTTCACGTACTGCAGAGTGTCCTGGCAATTACGGTGCCTGGGGAAAACCATTCATGGTGGCTCTCTGACTGTGCCCTACCTGCCTGCTTTCTTCCTAGGCTTTGTTGCATGGTGTGGGCTACCCTTGTGCCTTGGCACACTGTACACACCCACCACGCGTGCAGGCCCAGTGGTACACTGTACACACCCACCACGCGTGCAGGCCCAGTGGCACACCATACTCGCCCACCACACGCGCAGGCCCAGTGGGACACTGTACACACCCACCATGGACTCAGGCTCAGTGGCACACCATACACGCCCACCATGTGTGCAGGCCCAGTGGCACACTGTACACACCCACCATGGACTCAGGCTCAGTGGCACACCATACACACCCACCATGTGTGCAGGCCCAGTGGCACACTGTACATGCCCACCATGTGCGCAGGCCCAGTGGCACACCGTACACGCCCACCATGCACTCAGGCCCAGTGGCACACTGTACATGCCCACCATGTGCGCAGGCCCAGTGGCACACCGTACACACCCACCATGGACTCAGGCTCAGTGGCACACCATACATGCACACCATGTGTGCAGGCCCAGTGGCACACCGTCAGGCCCAGTGGCACACCGTACTTGCCCACCACATGCGCAGGCTCAGTGACACATGGTACTTGCCTGCCACGCGTGCAGGCCCAGTGGCACACTCTACACACCCACCATGCACTCAGGCCCAGTGGCACACTATACACACCCACCATGCACTCAGGCCCAGTGGCACACTATACACACCCACCATGCACTCAGGCCCAGTGACACACCGTACTTGCCTACCACGCGTGCAGGCCCAGTGGGACACCGTCAGGCCCAGTGGCACACCTTATGCACCCACCACGCGTGCAGGACCAGTGGCACACCGTCAGGCCCAGTGGTACACCATACTCGCCCACCACGTGCGCAGGCCCAGTGGCACACCGTCAGGCCCAGTGGCACACCATACTTGCCTGCCACGTGTGCAGGCCCAGTGGGACACCATCAGGCCCAGTGGTACACCATACTCGCCCACCAGACGTGCAGGCCCAGTGGCACACCTTATGCGCCCACCATGCGTGCAGGACCAGTGGCACACCGTCAGGCCCAGTGGCACACCATACTTGCCTGCCACGCACGCAGGCCCAGTGGCACACTGTCAGGCCCAGTGGCACACCATACTTGCCTGCCATGCGCGCAGGCCCAGTGGCACACCGTCAGGCCCAGTGGTACACCATACTCGCCCACCATGTGCGCAGGCCCAGTGGCACACCGTCAGGCCCAGTGGCACACCATACTTGCCTGCCACGCGCGCAGGCTCAGTGGCACACCGTCAGGCCCAGTGGTACACCATACTCGCCCACCAGACGTGCAGGCCCAGTGGCACACCTTATGCGCCCACCATGCGTGTAGGCCCAGTGGCACACCATACTTGCCTGCCACACGTGCAGGCCCAAGTGTAGAGGTGTCCCTGCAGCTGCTCAGATCTCGTGTTATCACTGAGATACTGGCTGCCTGTCCTTCCCTGACCATGGGAGTGACTAGATCCTTGTGTCACCTTCCTGGTGAGGCTGGCTCTCTGCTGAGATGAGGATCACCAGGGGAGAATACAGCAGAATCATTTTCCAAGTGGATGTTTTATTTTAGGCTTTTTCCCCTCCCTGGGTTTTGTCTTCTCTGTGTAATTATTCTTGTACCTGATTAATTCCCATTTTTTGCATTATCAGGGTGATCAAGGGGTGAGTGGGCCCCCGGGTGTGCCAGGACAAGCTCAAGTGCAGGAGAAGGGAGACTTTGCCACCAAGGGGGAGAAGGTAGGGTGAGCGTCGCCCACCGCGTGCTGCCCTTCCGGTTTTGGATAATTCCCAGGGCCAAAGAGAAGCTGGGGCCACGGTCAGCTTCTGTAGCACAGTTAACCCTCACTCGGACAGTAGTTCACAGACCACCTGTCCATAAACATGAGCGTCTTTGAGCAGAGACCAGTGGACCTGTGTTAGCCACAGGCTGGTTTGAGGCCAACTCACTATGTAGAGGTCTCTCAGGTGCACCAGGCTTGTGGGTGGGTGAGGCTTAGGCGACAGAGCCGAGCTGAGGGGCAGAGAGGGTGTGGCCAGTCCCATGACCCAGACAAGGCTACAGGTGGGTGCTGGGGACCAGTCTGAGGTTCTTTGTTACTATATCAAGAAAGTTTTCTTTTTTTGTTAGATATTCGGTGTAGCATATAAAAGTTGACGCAGCTGTTAGGTATAATAATTTTGTCTTTCTCTCTTTCAATTCTTTCAGGGTCAAAAAGGTGAACCTGGATTTCAGGTAAGTGGTCAACTTCCATATATCATCACTATTTTCACATGAAAGATCATAAACGATTGAATTCAAGCCACAAGCTTATTACATCTTAAGTTTAATATTAAAAATGAATGGTTTACGAAATTATACTAATGAATCTAACTCTTTTTATGTTTGTTCTTTTAAGGGGATGCCAGGAGTGGGAGAGAAAGGTGAACCCGGAAAACCAGGGCCCCGAGTGAGTGTTTTCCAAAGCCCTTTTGGTCTTCATTGTTAAATGATTTTCCTTTTATTCTTAAAATCCTGGGCTCATAGAAACATAATAGAAGAAGCTTATAAGGGGCATCTGGGGTGTCCCTTTCATTCCCTGAGGCCATTTTGAAACCTTCCTGAGCTACCATCATTAGCAAGGCCCCCTAGGGAAGCCACACTGAGGCCACAGTAGCCTGGTGTGGAGACAAGGCTCACAGAACCATCCACCAGCTTTCCTGACCCTGAGAGCCACCTGTCCCATCCCTGAGACTCCTCTCTCCTGTCCCTGAGACCCACCTGACCCATCCCTGAAAGCCATCTCTCCTGTCCCTGAGACCCACCTGACCCATCCCTGAGATCCACCTGTCCCATCCCTTAGACCCACCTGACCCATCCCTGAGACCCACCTGTCCCGTCCCTGAGACCCACCTGTCCTTTCTGGACTAGAGCAGCAGGTTGGCCCAGCTTTGCTGCCTGGAGACCCCGCCCTAAACACCGGACTGTCCAAGCAACTGTGAGCTGGGGCGCTGGGCTGCTCCTGGCTTTGTGAGCAGTGTGGTGACCTGAGACCCATCCAGTTTCTACCTGGAAATCACTATTGTAATCACTATGGGAACCTCTATTGAAATGAATCCTTTGCACGTCAGCGACCAAATACTCAACTTGTCAATACACAGACTCCTCTGGTATTAGCTTTGCTACCAAAATATAAAGATATATTACAAGATATTTAGCTAACCAGACCCCATTCTTTAACATTTGAGAAGTTCTCTTCCACTGTAACCTTTTTACAGTTATCCGTCCAGTGCTATGCCACTTACCATTGTGATGTTATCGGTTCACACTGAGCCCTCATCTACCTTGCTTGTGATCTTCTGAGTTCCTTTTATCTGACTCAGAGCTTTGGTGTTATTTCATAGCTGTCATTCTTATTTTTGAAACACCGATGTTTAAATCTTTCTTTTATAGGGAAAACCTGGAAAAGATGGTGAAAAAGGAGAAAAAGGGAGTCCAGTAAGTGTTTCTCTGTTGTTTTTAAAAGCAATCCCACTACTCCCTTCCCCCACTGATGACTGTCACCCTCTCCCTTCAGGGCTTTCCTGGAGATTCGGGGTACCCAGGACTCCCCGGCCGGCAAGGTCCTCAGGTGAGTGATCACACTGCTTGGAGGCTTTACCTCTGATTTAAATTTATTTACGTTCCCTGGAATTAAAAATTCAACGTGATGGTTTTCTTTGTGTTCATGAACATTTTAAAGAAAAAATCCCACTTATTCAAGTTTGTACGTTCTTTTCTTGCAGTAGATTAATTTTTTCCTAATTCTAAAACAATACAAAATGCAGACAGATATAATGAATAAAAGAAACGTATCTAATTTTTCTGTTACGCACTCAGAAACGGCCAGAGTTAATGACTCTTCTGTGGCACTGTATGCGTCCTGGATGACTTAAGGAGGATGTACAGTATTTCAAAGTCCGTAAACATAATTACACATATGGACGTTTCTTGACGTCTGTGTGATTTATTGCATGGTATTTAAATTTTTTCCAAATGTTTATGATTGCCAGTATTTTTGGTTACTTGTCTCATTTCCTCCTTGTAAGAGTGCAATTTCGGAGTCCTTATTTGGACTCTTTCTTTGAAGAAACTTTCGCCACATGCCACCAAATTGCCCCAGACAGGGAGGCCAGGCCGGTCAGTGCCCTTTCATTGGTGGAATTGGTTGTTATCTAACTTTAAAAAATATTTATCAGTCTACAGCAGAAAAAAAATCGATGGTTGCTTGATTTTTCTTGTAATCATGAGAGTAGGTAATATAAATGTCCACTAGAATAAGGGAGAATTTGACCTGCTCTTTGCTAATGGTGAGAGAGAAACTAGGGAGAGAACACTAGGTTTATTTTTTAAAGCCAGGGAGAAAAGAGAGAAATTCCTTTCCTGGAATTTTTTGAGAAAGTAAAATCCTGTAAATTTTAATGCTAAGTATAGTTAGAACATAGTAGCTAAGGTGTCTTGTCAGGCCTCTAGATGTTTCTAAAATCTCCTTTTGTACTCGTTTAAGAAAACTTCAATGCATTCAATTCTTGTTTAATGCCTTAATTTAAAAGGAAAGACATACATTTATGGTGTAACTTGCATATCTTGTGGCTTTCTAGATTATTATGATGTTTACATAAGGATATTAGATATAAAAGGTCTAATTTATTTGAATTTTTCACCTTCATCATTTTAATGTGGATTAAAGTAAGCCTCAAAAGTGATCAGAATTTATCCACCAATGTTTACAGTTAACACTGGATTTTTATACTTTGACTTCTCATACAAATTTAAAGTAACCTCACAGCTAAAATACTCATATAAAATGATTTCAAGAAAATATATTCAGAAATTATGCTTTTGTATTATTTTATTTAATTTCTTTTTTATTTCATTGAGAAACCACAATTTACTGAATCAACTTATAAATCAGCATTTTTCCACCTTTTTTTTTTTTTATCTCATGGCACACTTGAACCTGTCCTTAAACTTCCACAGTACACTTACATTATGTTGATCAAAAAAAAGAGTAAAAAAAAATATATACTTATTGTCCTTCGAACTTCTACTGAAAATAATTTAATTAATGATCTTTAAAAATCTTCCTGGCACACCAGTTGAAAATTAGTATTATAAAGAATTCTATTAAAGTTCCCAGAGGAAACATGAAATCAGTAGGACAAATTTGTATTGTGAATAATTAGCTTCCAATTTAGGTTTTGTAGAAATTTCATTTCTCTATGTCATGCTTATGCAAAGCAAAATGAAATGTTTCTATTTTTGTTAGATAGTCAAAGAGCACATTAAGCTCATCACAGTGAGAGACCCTAAGGAGAGAAGTAATTTTATGTACTGTGGGCACAACCTCTATTTTACCGGGAAAAAAGTTAACCCTGCTTTCTGTCAGACATTCTTGATAGTAAAAATATGCAAGGGAAATAATTTTTTTTTTTTTAATAGGGAGAGAAGGGTCAAGCAGGTCCTCCGGGTCCTCCAGGAATTGTGAGTAAAAGTGCTGTGCACTGGTCTGGGAGGGCCTGGGACGTGGGGGAACGGGACAGCACGCACCCTCACAGGACACAGGGCTGCCTCAGTCGCTAGAATGACATGCATGTACAGTGGGGCCCTGCTACTTGAGACAGTTTTATAATTTGCATTGCATGGAGTTTGGCATTTATAACTTTTGTTGTATTTTGATAATTTCCACACATCCTTAAGCCACTGAAAATCAAAAGCTTTGCACTTGGATAAAAATATTAATGAGATATTTGAAATCTTTTCCCTCCAGAAAGGGTCCATTAAAGAAAATTTTGATAAGAGGATCAGATCACCCAGAGTTTGATTATCTTAGAAAAACAATGTTTATTTTTACAAATAACATTTTAATCCTTGTCCATGTGTGTAAGTTTACTTACTTATAACTGTATCCTCATGTGATGTTTATTAAAAATGAACATTCTCTACATTTGCAAGTTATCTTCACAATGACCATTTTCTATTTTTCTTTTTTAAGAGGCAAAGTTTTGCTCTGACACCCAAGCTAGAGTGCCCTGGTGCAGTCGTGGCTCACTGCAGCTCAGAATGCTTGGTCTCAAGCCGTCTTCCTGCCTCAGCTTCCTTAAGTGCTGGGATTGCAGGCATGCGCCACTGTACCTGGCCAGTGTGATGGTTTTAAACATCCTATCGGAGAGTTGTTTTGTAATTGCTTTAGCTATTTCCCCCTCCCCATAATTTGTTTTGAAATAGTGAACATGTCATGGTGCTCTGGTTTGCAGTTGTCCTTCCCGTGGCAGAGAAGGTGTCTTGTCACAGGCCCTTTGGGGGCTGTGGAGCAAAGTGTTGACCTTCTTAGTGCTTTTAATACTTCCACAAACTTTGACTCTTCCGTATTCCCCGTGTGTGACCCGCTGGCCATGTCCTGTTCCTGCCTGACCGTCATCAGCACGTTTTGTATTTATCTTTATGTTGAAGGTTTCTACTTTATTCATTTTTCTAATTGGCATAAATATTGTATCTATCTATGGTCCACAGCGTGAGGTTTGACGTACGTATGCCTGGAATGGCTAAATCAAGCTGCCTAACATCACATTTTAATAATTCACATTGATCTACCTGGTATAGAGGGTTGTGTGTTAAACCAGCGTGCAATAGCTGGCTTTGCCATTTTCCTGGGATGCTGTAACTTAGGGTCAGGGCCAATGACCTGTCCTTTCTAATGAGGCCTGCAGTGCCTTCTTCCTGGCCTGTATCTGTGATCTTAGGGAGGTGCCCACTGGGGGGGGGTCAATGAAAAAGTAAACACAAAAAAAGCCAAAAGCATCTTCCAATAAAAAAATTTGAGAGTTCTTGTTACATGTGGCCTGAGGAAGTTTAAGGGTGCTCCTCTGGTAATAATCCTGTGAAGTAAAATACTCACTTCATGGCTTCTGTGTACAGTTAGAGGTTCCAAACCTGCACCTCAAATGGAGTGCTGCCTGGCAGAGCTCTGTGCAGAGAGACAGCTCATCATGTCACCTGCTGCGTCTGGGGCCTCTCTCCCTGGGCCCATCCTGTCACCCGCTGCGTTTGGGGCCTCTCTCCCTGGGCACATCATGTCACCTGCTGCGTTTGGGGCCTCTCTCCCTGGGCCCATCCTGTCACCCGCTGCGTTTGGGGCCTCTCTCCGTGCCCCCCTCCCCCTCCATCCCTGTCTGCCACCATTGCTGCTTCCTCAAGTTCCCTGAGTTCGTTTTTCTTGAGATAATGAGAGATGTGTTCGATTTTTTACCCACAGTGTGGACTATACAGGACCAGCCACTTCCAGGCCACGAAATCTTCTTTTCTTCTTTAATTCAGGTCATAGGCACAGGACCTTTGGGAGAAAAAGGAGAGCGGGGCTACCCAGGAGCTCCAGGGCTGAGGGGAGAGCCAGGCCCCAAAGGTAGCTTCCCTCTCCGCAGTCCCTCCCTCGCCCTCCTGGTCTCTCCTGCCTCTCCCCTTCCCCCGCTCCCTCTCTTCCTCTCTTCCCCCTCCCCCATCTCCCCCCTTGCCCGTCCCTCTTCCCCTCCTCCCCCTTCTTTCTCTCTTCCTTTTTCCATCCATCAGCACCTGCCCTGCTGTCCTGCCTGGTGCGTACTGGCTCATGTAGTTCCCTTTCCCTTGTCACCTGGGCCACAAGGCCCTTCTTCTCTGTCACTGGCAGAGCACAGCAGCCTTCCAGAGGATGCCCAGATGGTTCCTGTTCTGTTTTCTGTGTTCCCCTGGAACGCGGACACCTAGCAACACACTGAGAAGGCTTTCAGCAAAGAATAAAGAGCAGAGGAAGGGCGAGCCCTTCTCTCATTCTCCAACTCTCTCTTTCTTTCAAGGTTTCCCAGGAATACAAGGCCAACCCGGCCCTCCAGGTGAGAGCCCCCCTCCGCCCCCGTGTCCGTCTGTGCACCTGCTGTGTGGTTTATGTCCTGCACGTGTTTGTCGTGTACAGTAGATATTTGCATAAAGTGGTGAGCAGTGTGGTTGCATTTCTCTGATATGAGACTGAGATGTGAGGGTGGGGCTTGGTTTGTGATCAGTAAGTCACAGATCAGCACATCCCTGGTGCACACGCAGATCGTATGCGGGACCCGCTTTCTCCCCTGGGGACTCTGAGCACTGTCCTTTCTTTTTTTTTTTTTAATTTTTATTTTTTGAGACAGAGTCTCCAGCTGTCCCCCTGGGTAGAGTGCTGTGGCATTACAGCTCACAGCAACCTCCAACTCCTGGGCTCAAGCGAGTCTTCTGCCTCAGCCTCCCAAGTAGCTGGGACCACAGGCACCCGCCACAAGGCCTGGCTGTTTTTTGATTGCAGCCGTCATTGTTGTTTGGTGGGCCCAGGCTGGATT